>JAPQRP010000017.1:13673949-13708972 GCA_037367295.1 Apogon hyalosoma | reverse complement strand
GCCAAGTTTGAAGTAAATTGAAACAAAATTTATGTTTTTATAGACATTTGAAATTTTGCCCATTATAAGTAAATGGGGGGAAAAAAAAGATAAAAAAAAAAATCATAAAAAATTCAAACTTTGGACTACTTTTCCCTAAATGTAACCACATCTATTCTGGGTCACTGGCAATCTATTAACCCAATTTGGTATGAATTCAACCAATAATTTTGCTGCTAATGTTAACAAACAAAGAAACCAAAAACAATACCCCTGCCTCTCCTTCGGGGGACGGGGTTAAACAAATATTACAAAAGCAATTGATGAGGTACGGAGCCTGTGTGGTGATGTGAAAAAATAAAAAAAAAGTGCGTGTGCACAAAATGTTAGATGTGCGCACGAAATAATAAAACGTGTGCACGAATTATGAATGTGTGCACACAATTATGAATTATGAATTCGTGTGCACCTTTTATTATTTCGTGTGCACGTTTAATACTTCGTGCACGCACACTTTTTTAAAATGTCACCACATGAGCTCCATAGATGAGATATGTTAATCAGAATTCTTTCTATGTTCTCAGTGGTCAGAGTTTTAAATTACACCGTGAGATCATGTGCAATTGAATCACTGGTCTATTCTTCCTGCTCATGTTGACCTTTGACCTTTTGACTGAATTATGTGTCACCACAACTGGATGACCTTCAACCAACTGTCATTTTCCAGGTCGATGGTGCACCAACACATTGGGTTCTGCATGTCGGTGGGTTCCTAAATCAAACATTTCCAGACCGGTGGATTCAGAAGGGATGGTCCAACTCCCTGAACACCTCCTTCACCAGATATTGCTGCCCTGGATTTGTGCCTGTGGGGTTATGTGAAAAATATCATGTATCGAACAAAGATATGAGACATCAGCGACCTGAAGGTAAAGATCACTGGTACCACTGACACCATTAATGAGGCAATGATACAGCCAACACAGAAACAAGTCCAGTACCGTCTGGATGTGCTTCATACAACTAATGCTGTCCAGATAGAGTTAAATTAAATGAGGCAACCCCCCCCCCCCCACACACACACACACACACACACACACACAACCTTCGACATCTACTTTTCATTTTGTAATAATTTACACAGATTTGTCTATTCATTTGCTTTTGTAATAAATGTGTAAAATTATAAAGAGACTTCATAGACACCCTGTACATCTGGCATAAACACGTACAGCTGGTCATTTCCTGCTTAAAATGTTTTTTTTTTTTTTTCAGATAAAAGTAGTTTTGCTTCAAATAAACATTTTATTAGGTGCTCAAGGAACATAGAAAAAGGAGAGCAACAACTGTTTGCACAACTTTCTACACGACTTTATAATTTAATTTACAGAGCAGAACCATTAGTCGCTGAAATCCTTTATTATGAAGTTTCAGTGTACCAGGGCTTCAAACAATTTTCTTTGTCACTTCCTTTAAAGGCGTAACAAGCTGCTTATTCCTAATTTTGCATCCTATTAGAAAACCTGCGATGCAAAGTGTTTATGCTCATGATTGTGTCACACGGCTGTTGTTTCTGTTTTTATTTTGTCGTGTGATGATAATAAAAGGTGTGAAGAGGACAGTAGCCCCAGAGGAATAAATTACCCAGAGCTTCTGTCAGTTCATCAAAACCCAATAACACGCTCTGCAATACAAACACTGTCATCTGGTATGTGCATACTGTATGCACACCTGTGCTGTGAACACCCATTGCTGTTTTGTTCTGAAATAGTCTAACTTTTCATTTTATAATAAAGTGATTAAGTAAGTTATGTTTGCTAATTCATTTATGTAACTGTATTTGTACCTATAATAGTGGAAAGCCTTTTTATAATGTCAAACTGAAAACTGTAGAACTCCCTGGTCACTTGCTGCTGGCACAACACTCAAACCCATAGTATCACTTTTTTAAAAATATTTGACAAAAAAAAAAACATTTAATTTCCACCACTGCATTGTTTTAGATAAATACACATTTCTTAATTTTAATAATCTTGTGAATTTTAAAAATGTGTGCCTGATATTTAAAGTCTTGCATGGACTTGCCCCTCCTCCCTTGACAGATTTTATCAAAGCCCGCTCTGTCAGTGGGATGGTCACCAGGGCCACAGCTCCAGCAGACTGTGAGGTGCCACAGGCGCTCTACT
Source organism: Apogon hyalosoma (assembly GCA_037367295.1). Classification (NCBI taxonomy): domain Eukaryota; kingdom Metazoa; phylum Chordata; class Actinopteri; order Kurtiformes; family Apogonidae; genus Apogon; species Apogon hyalosoma. The sequence continues at coordinate 13,706,807 of JAPQRP010000017.1, read as the reverse complement.
GTTGGACAGACTACACTTTCAGTCACTGGGACTAAATATTGGAACAGTTTACCACTCATCATAAGAGACTCACAATCATATGCCTCCTTCAAATCACAACTTAAACATTGGATGAAGGAAAACCAAGCCTGTGACCATCAGTAGATTGCCCTCACTGTGTTGTTTTATGTGTTTTTATGATGTTTTGCCTTTGTGTCAGTTGTCTTTCTTGCCACCTGCCTATGGACTACAGACGGAACTTAGCACTGTTGCTACAATCTGGCATATTTACAGCTGCAGTTGTAGTAGTAGTAGTTTATTCAGTCATTAATTACTTTAAACAACAAACAAAACCAACATATCCATTGTTCTATATACAATGCGACTGAAAGGGTTTAGGATGAAGTAAAACTTATTTTGCCTAACTCTATTGACATTTAATATAATGTTTCCACAAGAAAACAAACAAACAAAATTCCAGTGTAATCATTGCTAAATATACAACAGAAGATAATACATATTTGATTTTAATTCAGGTAAATCATGTCCTTATCTCAACTACCAATAATGATCCTAGTCTTTTGAACAAGCAATTTCTTTAGTTTATCCTGAGCTGTAGGCTATATTTTTGAATACTAGTTAATTTGTACATCTGTACAATTGTGGTAGATGTTCATTAATATGCACTGTCCCTAATAAATAAATAAATAAATAAATAAATAAATAAATAGGTAGCTTGGGCCCCATCAAGCTACTCATGCCTTGTACATCTAAACAAAGTGATTGTGTTTGTTGGAAAGGAGTCTTGTATTTAACTCTAAAATGTGATGGAGAGGTTTTCAGAGAGACCTTTGTGCTCTGACTTCATGCAGGCACATTTGCAATGCACAAATTTGTGCCAGTGAGGTGGAATTATCTTGATGAGGAATGATTGTTTCATAATGCTGAACAGCTTGTGTCTGTTTGGTGGGTGGCTGATTTGACCTGGAATAAACTAGTGAATGTTAAATACTGCACTGCTGGAGCACATGGACATAGGTTCTTCCCACAGTACCTCACGTTTAGCTGCATCTTTAAGCAAATAGTAAGTTTGTTTGTAAGAATCTCAAAGGATCAGTCTGTGCTGCGCATGTTGGCATCAGTAACAGCAGTGATGGTGAAGACAGTATAAAGGAATCGGCCACTTTGACTAGAAGGAGCAAACAGGGAAATGGTCCTAATTCAGTAAGTATGATGGAAGACTTCCATCGTCCAACTTGTCAAGTGTGACAATTTGTCCAATTTTCTGCACCTCATATTCTTAATTAATTAGTTAATGAAACACGTTCAGCTCTCTGAAGATATTCCCCGAGGCTACAGAGAATTACAAGGGACAGTTGAACCCCCCCTTCCCTTTATAGAGTAATCAATTAATTAATAATGTGCAGTTTAATTGATAATGAAAACACTGTTGCTCTTCCTTCGCGTCTTTATTCCCAGTTTGCCATTGGTTGTATTTTTAGGTTCTAAATCTTTCTGTTGAATATAATTGTGAGTTATTTTGTTCTTTCAGTATATTTATTCACTATGTAAGCAAAAATATAATAATATATATGGTGCCCTCAAATGGTGGCCTGGGTTTCTGTTGAATTTGAGGGATCATAAAAGTACCTTCACACTGTAACAAATTTCCTGTAGAATATACAGGAAATACCAGGCAGAAAAGTTGCCAGTAAAGTACTGTAAAATTGTTTGATAATTACTGTAAAAATAATTACAGTATATTACTGGATACTTTTTACAGGTTTTTGCTGTATATAAATTACAGCAATGTGTTGTTGTTTTATATTAGAAACAACCATTCTTTATATATTAGGTAATGGAGCCTGGACTATCACAGGCATTGCAGAACAGGGCTAATGCACGCAGCTAGCGTTAGGTTAACCAGTTTTTCGCTAGCTAAAATTTGCAAAAACAGTTGATACTGAGTCCCATACCCCAAAACACGACTAAGGTAAATAAAATAATGTGAAATACAGTCACTCACACAAATAAAGAAACATTACTCTTACTAAAATGCTGGTTTTAACATGTCTACATTACACGCCGAGATAAAATAGACATCTACATGGTCAAATTATATTGCATGAAGTTACTACATGAATCACATTTTAATTTTGTGGGCTAATAATGTCTTACACGTTATTGAGTGGATGGCTGTGGGGTTCGCGCCTCGTGTCCACCTTCCTGTCCTCTATTGTGCCTTCTAATACTAACAGTGTGTAATTGTAATTTGTATTGTTTACAGTCAGTGCAAGTGAAAACACAACCATCCTGTAATTTTACAATGTGATACTGTGAACAAATGTTCGCAGTGATTGTAAATGCTTTTTACCCATAATGCATTGCAATATACAGTTACACCTTGCAAATTGTTAGAACAAGAAGCTACTGTAATTTTTTTATTGTAGAAATTACAGAAATTTGTTCCAGTGCAAATTGACAAGCCCAGGTCATCCGGATCTATTTCCAATACAAACCCTTATAGGATATACATTGTGGAACTGTTGAATTTCTGGTCGTGGGGTATTCCAGGCCCTAAGTGTTGTATGTCTTGAGCTGTGTAACTCTTTGTTTACACCCCAGATACCCGTTTTTTTCTATGCCTACAGCATTGTAAGTCTTGTGCAGTTTAAGTTTTTGCCCAGTGGCTCAGCCCACAGCACTGTCAATCTTAAGCAGAGTGAGTCTTTGCGCCTGGGATGCCGAATAAGAATATCGTCGATCTAGAGCAGCAGCTGCAGCATTGTTTGTACTTGGAGTGTCTGTTAATTATGGCCAAAAACATTGTATGTTTTGAGCTGTGTAAGTATTTTACACTCAGGATGTCAGCGCAAAGCATTGTATTATAGATACCAGGTAGGTAGAGAGAGGAAAACTTGCTATTTCGGCCATGAAACATCCAGTGTTTTCCTCAGATTTATTGTTGTAACTAATATTAGAAGCCATGCTGAAGGATAAAAATAGACCACTGTATTAAGTAACTGTATAAATTATCTTTACATTCTGCTGTGACATGCCCAGATTTTCACTTTACAAACCGTATAATTATAGAATAAGTACCAGATAGTGCAAAAAAAGAAAAATCAAAACACTACAGGGTAGATTCTTAGTAAGAGCTCAACTTACAATCTGTTTACTTGATCAGATCTTTCCCCCAGTACATGTAAATACTTAAAACGTATTCCACTGGTGTACCACAGTATAACTTGTAACGTAAACAGTTATCCTTAATTACATAACTATTTATGTAATATAGGTCCATAGAGCCATAAAGCCTCTGCACCCTAGTAAATCTGTTGGTCCTGATGATCTTGATCCTTAATCCTCGATCCTTGTATAGCTGTGGACTCCACAGAAGAACCTTTGGCTTATCTTTTCAGCCTTAGTCTCTCCAGCAATGGCATTCCTAGTCTGTGTTCATCCCCCAGAACTAAATCTCTAGATCTCTGAATTATTTATCTTAGTTAAAGTCCTGGAACAATTTGTTAATGACCAGCGAAAAATGTTGGTACTATGGTGTTTTATCCGAAAACCAGCCATGTTTTGGAAAATAGCCCAATAATATTGCTATCAAAGTAATGAATAACAATATTCAGAAACTGGACTGAAAATACTGTGCTGCAGGATTTTGTTGTTGTTGTTTGTAACGTTACAAAAAGAATCACCCAAGGATCTATCAAAGATCCACTGTTGTTCTCCATGTACTGTGTGCAAACCTCTAAAAACTTATCAAATGCTGTTTGCCAGTTTTAGCCTGTTGACATTATTATCTATTGCTCATCTCCTACAGTTGTGCCAAGTCTTGAATTTTAGCAGTCTGCCATTTTATATATTTTATTGTCATTTAACTCAGTTTAAACTGGTGTTAAATGCAGATAAATACAAGTAAATGGTTTTCTTAAATGGCAAAGTAATTAACATTGAACCTCCGCTAAGATTAAAACTGTTGGAGTTGAAAATCAAATGATGTGAAGATTTGATTAGATATTGTTATCGATCAGAACTTGTCATTTAAGCTGCACGCTGAGGGCCTTATTCGTAAACTGAAACTTTAATTAGATTTTTTTTTTTTTTTTTTTAAATTCAGAAACAAATCCTGTTTTTCTCTCTCTCTTCCCGCAACATTCCAACCACTACTGAATTATAAGGATCTGCACTTTATGAAGAGTTTGGATACGGTTTACCAATATGCTTTACATTTTATTAATGCTGCAGGAATTGTGTCCACCATTGTTCTCTGTATGCTGTTGCTAAGTCTTTATTTATAAATCTCTCCTTGAGGCTGGTTCTGTTGTCTTTGTTCATACATTTGTAAAAACCAAAAGCAATGTGCTCTCAGAACATCCAACTGGTGGTTCCCAGAGTCAAAGAAGAATTGGGTGAAACACATTTGATACGCTTCCCTTCATCATAATTTACAGAGAGATCTGGAACTGTCAGAACATGTTTCTTTTAGTAAATGATGCATTGAGAAAAAGCATTTATTAAAAACCTAAATTTTCAGTTGAATAATTTTTAGAAGAAGTCAAATAGGTCAGAGCAGCCCTTTTTATTCACAGCTGCCTCATCTTCACAAGCTTCATGTGAACATCTGTGTAACCAGTTTTACTCCCTGGAGTCAAGAAGATGGTGTGTGTCGATGCTGATGATAATTAATCCAATGAGCCTGAAAATGAAGATCTTTGGCTGAATCTTGGCAGTGTGGATGCTGACTGTGTGTTAGTGTGAAGGAAAGCAAAAGAGAAATGGGAAATGGTGTAGTACAAGTAAGAGCTGCACAATATATCATTTGAGCATCCTCATCGCGATAAACGTGTGTGCAACAGTCACATCGCAGGTTCTGCGATGTAGGAGGCAAATGAACTCAACGTGTTCTCATCTCATTTCAAGGGTACCTGACACACACTGCACGCAGCCATCCACCAATCAGTCGTTCTTAATCAGTTTGGAGTGAGTCACTGGTAACAACATTGAAAAATGTTCAACGAACAAGAGAAAATCACCGAAAATGAAGACTTAGAGCAAAAAAGAAAAGCAATGTCAGTTATCTGGAAAAATTTTGGCTACAAGAAGGATGATTTTGAAACATGTGTTCTGTGTTGACAGTGCCTTCCACCTGTTGCCACAAGAAGAGGAAACAACTAATTTGTTTGACCATTTACGTCTGCACCACACAGCCATTATATCCTCCTGAGTATTTTTTCATATTGCAATATATATTGCAGGGTTAAAAAAAGTTGCAGTGTCAGGGTTCTCCAATATCATGCAGCCCTAGTACAAGTTTCTCAGATTTTCTACTTAAGTATGCAAACTGGAATGCAGTAAAAGTCTCTTGTCTTGTCTCGTCTTCATCCACTTATCCGGGTCCAGGTCATGGGCAGCAGCCTCCGCAAAGAAGCCCAGACAGCCCTCACCCCAGCCACTTCCACCAGCTCCTCCAGGGGAATCCTGAGGCATTCCCAGGCCAGCCCAGAGATATAATCCCTCCAGCGTGTCCTGGAGGTCTCCTTCTGGACAGACATGCCTGAAACACCTCCCCAGGGAGGCATCCAGGAGGCATCTTCACTAGATGCCCGAGCCACCGCAACTGGCTCCCCTGGAAGTGGAGGAGCAGCGGCTCTACTCCAAGTCCCTCCCGGATGTCTGAGCTCCTCACCCTACTGCAGTAAAAATATTTGGTTATTATTCTACCACAGTTGATGATCATCTCTAAGCTGCCAAATTCTTTCCAGCAAAATGTAATGAGACTCTACACTGTTATACTACTGCAATTTATCATACAGTATAATATAGTGTATTTACCTTTGTATTAACTTGTATCATCTGTGCTGTATAGAATTTTGACTACGCCACTGCAACATTTTCTTCTGGCCCCATCTGCTTCCCCCACTAAACATTTTTCTGCAGGCGTCACTGTCCCTGGCTCCTGCACATACACACAGCCTGTTAGAGTCATAACTATTTTGTGATGAATGCAAAATGACATTTCAATTTAGCTTTTCCCCGTTGTGATGTTATGGCACTTACATACCAAATCAGCTCTCTTGCTCATTTCCAATATCTGTCTCTCTCTTCATCTCTGACAAAATGAAGAAATGCAAATAAAGGAGGCATAGCTAGGGGAGGAAATGGTATATTTATATACTGAATGTGTGGTCTGTGTGGCTTGTGTGCATTTTTGGATGTATTTTTTTCCTTTGTTCGAACAAGAAAGTGAAAGGGTTTTTAATGTTCATGGTGCTTCATTTATCTATCTATCTATCTATTTATCTATTTATTTATCTATTTATCTATTTATCTATTTATCTATTTATCTTATCTTATCTTATCTTATCTTATCTTATCTTATCTTATCTTATCTTATCTTATCTTATCTTATCTTATCTTTCTATCTAATCCATCTAATCCATCTAATCTATCTATCATCTATTTCATGTGTCTTTCCTAAAGTTAGAAAAAACTTCTCATTTAACTGTGAGTGCGTTGGCTGTGAAAGTTTTGTGTGTTCATGAATTTGCAGTCTGCTGGAAATCAGTCCAGGCCCAGTTTCAGCTTCCTCACCAATCAGAGCCTGTTGTTCAGAGTAAAATGTCAAACCAGTGAGAGTCCACCATTTACAATAAAATGACAGCCAATCACAGGTTGCATTTTGCATAAAATGGCAGCCAGATGACTCAGTTGGACCAGAACATTCTGAATAAAAAAATCATAAAAAGAGAGACATGTTTTGTCTAATCTGAAATACTCACTTTGGGTAAGGTCTGATCCAATCAGTAAACCAGTAAAACTAGCCATTACTCAAACCAGTCTGAATCTGTTCTGTATGCCTGTTCTCTCCCTTCATTACTGGGTAAGATATCAGTCATATATGAATTAATAATAGAGGAAAGAAACACATTTTGTTACTGTTTATTTACTCTGCTTCACTGCCTTTTTTAAAAGGAGTTTCTGTCATTGAAATTAACAGTAAACAAGATTTCAAATCTTTATGCAAGGACTGTATGGTACATGTGGGAATTGTTTGACATCAGGATTAACCACAGTCTGTACATTAGAAGTGGACTGGGTCATCATGATGTCACCTTTGGTTTCTGGACTCATTTTGAAGCCCTGAGTTTTCATTTGGATGTCAAACTTTCATTTAGCTCAATGCAAGGGGTAATGGGTGAGGTAATGATGAACGCAAACTTACTGACGCAGCAAAACAAATGCCATCAAGCATGTACATAAAAGTGATTAATCATTTAACACTTGTGTGACTTTGGCTATTGTTCAGACAGCAGGTCTTAATGCACAATTCAGATTTTTTGGTGAAATTTGATTTCTTTGTGTGCTAGTTCATATTACACATTAAATGTGACTTCTATCAGTTTTGAGTATGAACTGAATGCGACCCTGAAGTGACCCGCATGTGCAGAGAAGGTCCGAACATAATACGTGACCACGCAGGCACACTGTGTTTACAGAAGTAACACTCCTGGGACACAGAATTGTGACATTTGTTGCATTTCAATGATGTAAAGGTCAGATAAATGCGACCTGGCCACATTGCAAAATATCAGATACGTATCAGATTTAGGACCACATATGAAAGTGGTCTGGGTCGGATTTGAAAAAATCTGATTGTGCTGTTCAAACTGTTTTTAACAGATCGGATACAGGTCACATATGGCCAAAAAAATTTAAGATAAGATATGCCTTTATTAGTCCCACAAGGGGAAAGTCCAGATTTATAGCAGCAAAGTACAAAAGCACACAAGAGCAAAAGAAGTGCAAAATCAAAAATAAAGGCAAATCAACAATCAAAGAAGCTCTATACAGTTTATAGCTGTGCACATGCTGATAGTGTCACAGGCTGGATAGGATACTGTTTATTGCATGGTTTATTGCAAGAATTATTTGGAGCAGTTTCTGTTATGAAGCCTGACAGCTGCAGGAAGGAAAGACCTGATATACCTGTCCTTCACACACTTTGGGTGTAACATCCTGTCACTAATGGAGCTCCTTAGTGCAGCGAGTGTGTGTTGGAGGGGGTGAGAGTCTTTGTCCATCATGGAGGAGAGCTTGGCTGTCAGCCTCCTCTCCCCCACCTCCTCCACAGGTTCCAGAGGACATTCCAGGACAGAGTTGGCCTTTATAAGTTTGTCCATTCTCTTCCTGTCAGCTGCTGTGATGCTGCTCCCCCAGCAGGCCACGCTGTAGGAGATGGCAGAGGCCACTTCAGAGTCACAAATAGTCTTCAGGAGTGCCCCCCACACCCCAGAGGACCTCAGCCTCCTGAGCAGATAGGGTCTGCTGTGACCTTTTTTGAAAAGTGCAGTTGTGTTTGGGCCACATTTGTCTGTAGTCTGAATGTAGCCATAGTAACCACAAATACAACTGAGGTGTATTGATGTTCTACTAAGTCTATGGGAGCCAGGCCTTTCTGGGACAGCATCTATTGGTCATAGGTAGTATTACACTTGAATGCCTCTGTCCTTTGGGATTAACTTTGAATTGGCAGTTATTTTTTGCAGTAGTTCAAATGCACTGTTAAATGTTTTGCTTTGTCAAATGGAAAAAGGACAATTATTTTCCAATGGCTCATAATGTATTACTGAAAATGTTAAATTCCAAACTCTAAGAGCATCCTAGTGTGCATTATTTTTCCAGGAAAGCACTAGTTCTAAACATCGAGTTGCCAACTTGTTTTTTTTTCCTCTCTGTAGTGTGGTCATGATGTGTGACAAGAGGTGTCATTAAATGCCACAGTGTCAGTGGAAGTGGGCAGCAGCAGCTTGTCAGCAGGCAGCTCTGGTAAGACAGGACAGCAGGGGTTGAAGATGACTGTGGCAGACAGCTTCGTCCCACCCATATGGTCGGCAATGACCTCCGCTGTTTCAGATTCAGTTCCCTTTAAGCTCTTGGGTACAACACAGGGGTTTAGAGCCCTGAACTGAGGTTCGCTAGGCCTGAATCACACTTTGCATTGGTTGTGACATAAACATGACGTGTATCGACACCTATAAAATGACATTACTACTGTACTGAGCAGACTATGCGCTATAACAGGAAAGAGCACATTAAACTTGTCATTTTTGTCTTGATGTTTGCCTGCCATTCACCTGCAGTCAAGAGAAAACCTTCAACTGGGTTTACTCATTCAGCTTCCGGTCTGTCAGGTTTTCCTCCATCCAGTTGTGTCTAAATCATTTAGCCAGTGAGTCACTCCCATACTGAGCTACTCAATTAGTGGACCAGTCAGCTGCTAAGGCAATCACTCAGCCAAACAGCCAGTACCGTCTCAGGTAGTCAACCAACCAGACAGTCAGTCAATTACACTTTAAAGCACAGAGACAGTGCGTGTGGTAATCCTTGCTTAATTTAGCATGCCTGATAAACTACATGCTTGGCCACACTGAAAGCCTCACCAGGTTTATATACACTTTTCAAAGGTTAGGCCCTTAGAAAAATGTAGGCCCATAGTTGATGTATACTTTTTTTTTTCCTAAAATACAGCTTTTCATTTGGTTTCTGGCATTTTGTCCACATACAAATGAAGTTTTAGGTCACTCAATGCACTTCATGCAAAATGGTAAAACTATTTAGAAACTTTGCTTTGTTGTGATGAAAACTGACTTGTGTTCCTTGTTCTCCTTTATTTGACTCGATCGTTTATCCACATGAAAAGGTTTGGTGCACACGGCCAAGTCGATGCTGGTGCTTACCTTGTTAACAGGACTTGTTACATGTTTCAATGTTAAAGAATTTCTCTTTTTGGCTTCAATTGGCCAGCACGGTTTTAGGGTTATATTGCCGTTAACTGATTTGGTATGCTCTTGACAGCACTTCATTTGTATTTTTTACATTTTGTGTTTTTCATGTAGACGGGGTTTTTTATGCACTGGGGAAAAAGTGATCAATTTACAAGCAAACCAAAACAATGTGTAACATGATGTTAAATCATGCAAATTACAGATTTCTTGCTCTAGAATCATCGCTTTCTGTTTAAATTTTCATCTTCATCCTTTGTTGTCTCACTCATAGCTATAATCATGCTGATGATAACATCACAATAGCTTACATTGTGTTGCTATGACAGTAAGCTATGTTGATATAGTACCATTCTGTAATGCAGTGTGCTAGAGGCCAAGCTGAGCCAAGTTGATTCACATCAAGGTGAGCTGAGTGGCATTAGTCCTCACTGTCTTTCTGTAGTAATTACTCCTTCAAACTTGCACTTGCATGTTTTTCCATTTAAATGATGGTTACTGTTGTAGATTTGTGACTCCTAACCACAAGGGACACTTAGTTTTAGACCTGCTTTTTTTTTTTTTTTTTTTTTTTTGTATTTTATTTAGGTTTTCCTGGTTCATTGCTCAGAAGTGACATTTACTCTCTGAACCAACTCTACTGAGACAAAGACACAGTAATATAATAATATTGCATGAACTGGATATTTCCATAGTGACAGTTGAAAAAAGCATTCATATAACTAGAGCAACGAAACAGTCACCCCTTCGGCTTATGTTGCTCCTCCCATATTTGCACCTGAGAAAGAACGTTACTTTCGACCCACAGCAGAGGCCACTACGTCAGGACATACATCACACAGATTTACCCTTAAAGAAACCTGCTTAAAGGGAAAGGCTCAGCATGTACAGGGAAATTCAGGATTTTCACTCATGGTTAATTATATTCACCTCATGTTTCAAGTGTAAATCAGTCCCTGATGGAATTGCTAGAAAAGAAAGCAGCACTGCCCTGTGTGTCGTGGAACAGGATTAAAGAGCAGGGAGTTCACCTTCACTCAGTCATGTTAGTATGTGTGGTCCAAATTGGTCTTTTATTGAAAACAAGTTACTTTCCAGTCAGCATGATTCCCCTGTGTTGTGATGGGAATGGGACTTGAGGATGGTTTATAACTGCAGTTAATAAAACACTGACTGTCTATGGTCGATTATAAAACACCAGATGGTTCAGAAGATTTTCAACAGTGAGAACATAATTTTAGAGGGATTGCACTGATTACAGGCAAATCAACAAAGATGGAATGGATGGTCTGCTGTGGTTGTGTGAGTAATTGCTGGCTTGATTTAAGGTTATGGGATATCGCCTTCTAAAACCCCCAAATCTGTGTGATCTGAAGCCCACATTATGTCCTGGGGTTGTTATTTTGTTTTATGTCATCCTGCTTTCTGATTTGTATTCCATGTCTCCTTTCCCTTCCCTCCAACATCTACTCAAGCAAAAACACCATAAAGATAACAAAAATGAATGTTGCCCTTTATTTCAGACATCTGAACTGAGGAGGTGAATTGTGCTGCGACATGACCAAGGTGCTGCAGACAGAGAGAGAGAGATATAGTACAAAGTGGGAAAGAGACACTTTAAAACGCTGTTATACCAGCAATCTGCGACCTACAAGCTGACATTCAGCCTGACTGTACACACACACTGCCGGCTGAAAAGAGCAATGTGAAACAGAAAGGTGGGCCAGTAATTGTTTGACCTTTATGTTGGCAGTCGGGTTGAAACGGTGGACAAAGACAAGCTTACCCTGACTGGGGAAAAGTTAAGTCTGACACTACATGCAGGCTTAGTGGCAGAAACCCAAAGTCCCTTGTGTGTGTTTCTGATTTTCTGAGTGTTTGCCTGGTTTCAAAGTGTCACCGGGTCTGCAGTGCCTTTTGAAGCTCAGCTGTTTGTTTTTCCTCCAAACGGAAAACACTTTACCCAACTGTGTATGAAGGCCCGTCACAATTATTACATAATCGCCATATTGCACAAATTTGGTCACCCCTTGAAAAAAAAAAAAACTTTTTTTTTTTTATTGAAAATGTGCTGACAATATTACTGGCAACATCGATGCATAGCTATTTTTTATTTCAGAAAAAAGTACCTATGCATAAAACAAAAATCAAATGAATTGTGGCATGTGCAAATGTTTGGGCACCCTAACTGTTACCAAGAGACTTAGGTTCTTTTAACAAGGTTTTACAGACTCAGATCCTCATCAGCTCTCAGTACATGTCCATAGGTATCATTAGGATGCGACAGTAGTTTTAAAGCTTTTAAATAAATACTGACTTCTCAAACCATCAGACTCTCTAAGCAGCTGTGTGGAACATTTTCAGCTTGCGGTTTCTATAATGCAAATTAGAATTAAAAAGACAGCAGTTAAACTGAACTATGGAGGTCAAGTTAAGATTTGGAAGACCCCGTTTGAAGGAGAAATAACCTGCAGGAAGGTACAGCAAACTCAGGAGTGGTGCTGCAGTGGTGGCTGGTGAAATTATTGTTTTGGTGGGGTGCACTATGCAAGTCAGTTTTTGGATGCGCTATAGCCACATATCACCACTAGGGTACACCAAAACACATGCACCACTATTTTAAAATATTAGTTTGAATTAAAAAAAAAATAAAATAAAACTGCCAGGATTCAAACCGTGGTATCTCGCATCAAAGTTGAAAGTGTTATCCACTGAGTTATCCAGCCACAGGCATGTGCATCAGTAGTATTACCTACTGAGGTATCTGCTGAGATATTACTATATAGAGAATGTACACCATTTTGTCTTGGTCATTTTAAAAGTAGCTCATATGCTGAAGAAGTGTGGGCATTCCTGGTTCAGACAGTCTTATGACATTGCATTTCTGCAGAAGGTCTTGACTCTTTTCAGGATGTGACGTTTACTCCTGTGGGTGGAGCTTGGGTGCACTTTTCCGAAGCGCTTTTATCTCGTATTGGAGGGGATCTACTGTACACACTGGAAAAAATCCAAATCTTACCAAGTGTATTTTTTCATTTCTAGTCAAAATATCTCATCACACTTAAAATAAGACATAATCACCTGAAAAGTAACTTTTCAGTAAGATATAAAACTTATTTTTAGACAATAGATCTGGAAAATATTTTTTCTAGAAATCTTACCAAGATAATTTTCACTTGTTCTATTGGCAAATCAATACTTGGTAAGATTTGGATTTTTGCAGTGCATGCGCCATTTATGAGAGTCTATGGTAAAGGGAGAGCCTTGGTTGCAGATTTTTGCACCCCAAACAGGACACACATGACTTAACTGCTCACCGAATAACCCAAAACATTTGTAAACTACACTTGAATGCAGATTGTACTCGGTAATCATGGGCAGTATCTTGTATAACTTGTTTATTTAAATTTTTATGTTTTTGTAAAATTATTTAATGGGATTCCTACTATCATTGTCTTTACGTGAGAGGAGGGGGAGCACCGTCTATTGATGAGCCACCATTCCACTGTGCAATACCTGCAAAAAAGAAAGACCTTCATCCAAGAGTCTGTTAGAAAAAACCTCAGCTGCATCTTCATCATACAATTTAACCTCAAAGTACAGGGTGTCCCCAAAAAACATTACATAATTTCATCACCTAATAATTTGTTTAAAATTTGTTTACTCTTTTTGCTCAAAAAAGTCTAATCATTTTTGTTGCTCTGCATTCAGGAATAGACATGCCATTTACTGCAACAGAAAAGGCGTTCTGTGTATTGAAGTACGCCCAAACTCAGTCAAATGTGAATGTGCAACGTGAATTTGTTAGAAAATTTCATAAACAAGCGCCAACAGGAAAGCAGATTTGAATGTGGCCTAAGACGTTTCAAGAGGAAGGCTGTTTGTGTTGGAAAAAAGGACTCTACTACCGACTTGATGTGTGCCACGTCACAAGTAGCGCACACATTGAACATTTGTAATAACTTTGGAATATTATAAAATGACCATCTCCCAGAATTTTTCATTTGTAATTTTTAGAATAAAATATTTTATGTCCAAAATAAATCCTTTTTCCTCTTATTTCTCCTGACCATGTCAGTTTTTTTAGGGACACCCTGTGTAAAACGGAATATCTACAATGTGTTTGAGAACAAGTGAGGTGGACTTTTCCCATTAAATTGATTTTATCACTTAAGCACTTTATCAAGTAGAACATACAGTACATCTCCTCAAAATTAGACAGTAATGAGTAAAAGTGTGATAGATATTTAAAGTATGAAATTTGTGGATGTAAAAAAAAATATGTAGGCTGTTGTTAACTCAGTTTAAGTTCAGATAATCACGAGATATAACAGGATTATAAACACATTTGGAAAGCAAAACATTGCAGTCGTGGCCTTTTGTGCAGAGGGTGATCACACAGGCAATAGCACTGGCGTTGTTCATGAGTTAGATTTGATTATTTTGTTTGTGGATGTTGTTTTCATGATGCTTTTAGTGCTATGACAAGTCAAAATCTCTGCAAAGAAAAGACAAAAAGGTTACTGCAGTGTGAGCTGGAAAAGGCTGCGTGCTGTGTTTGGTGATTATTGTTCTTGACTACAGCTGTCTAGCACTGCGATGTTGGTTGGACACTAATGAGGTAAGATGGATTCAAACGGTGAACTTCAGTTAATTACTTGACTCCATTAACCACGTTTATCACCATCAGCTTCATCATCAGCAGTACCATTACTGGCTGTATGGTCACAGTCAATCACTGTCACTGTCACTAGACTTTCTTTTGTGGTGGCAGATTAACAGTCCAATGCCAATGTCTGCATGCATGCAGGACTCTGTGGCACTGAATCACTATTGATTAGAAATGGGGTCAAACAGTTCATTCCCACATAAGCATACCGAGTAAAAATAGATAAATAAGGGGTGAAATCTAAGTGACATAAAATGTGGGTGTTTTTGAACAACATGCTCCAGACTGAAGATTACCGTGACCTCCCCATGCTTCTCATCAAATTTTACAGACTGTAGTGTTCTGCGAGAGTTTACAGTGGAACGTCTGCCACCAGTAAAAAAAAAAAAAAAAAAACATTTTTAATAGGATATTAACAGCTACATGGAAACACGATAATTACTTGAATATTCCTTTTCACAAGCCATGAATTACGGAAAAACTGGACTGTTAGTTTTTGTTGTGACACGTAAGTAAAAGCATGTTTTGGAAAATGAATTGGCTTACAAAATTCCCATAATGTTTGTTCATTTTAAGACATTAACACACATACCTTCAGCGACTGACATCAGAAAATATCACTTCTCACATCCCCAGTGCGTTTTGTCTATTTAAGTACAGAATAAATACGGGTAAGTGGTCTGAGAAAGGATCATATGACTATTTCTTTGGGCTAAAATCGTAATCCACACCCCGAAATAGGGCTGTGTGATTAATCGATTTTAAATTGAAATTGGATTTTTTAATTGGGACGATTCTTAAAAAAGGGAAATCGTCAAATCGATTTCATCTCTCTCATGCATCCGGGCTGCGTGCCCCTGGGCTACCGTAGGCTCCTCCTCCTGACTGTGAGAGCAGTCATTCACAGAAGTCCGTGTAATGACCATGAACGTTAAATCTGTGATGGCATCATGGAATCGCTGAAAATTCCGTGATGGGCCCATAGAAGTGGTGAGTGGTGGTCCACGCACGGATCCCCCACTTCAGATATAACTGCATGGGGATCACTCATCTGACATTGTCCTGCACAGATCTGTACCGTACAGTCGTCTTCTGGTCCAGGTCACAGGGGCAGCAGCATCAGCAGAGGAGCCCACACAGCCCTCTCCTCAGCCACATCCACCAGCTCCAGGGGAATCCCGAGGCATTCCGAGGCCAGCCCAGAGATATAATCCCTCCAGCATGTCCTGGGTCGGTCTCCCCCACGCACGGATCCCCCAATTTAAATAGAACTGCATGGGGATCACTCATCTTATGTGGTCCACGCACACACACGGCTGATACCTGTCACTGATTTACATTGCTATAATGTCTGTGGACCCATCATGGAATTTTTGGTGATTCTGTGATACCATCACAGATTTGAGGTAGGGAGCAGTGCACTGCATTGTCGGCTGCACATGAAAATGACATACCGTCTTTTGTAGTTTTACCCAAAAATCCAAATCAAAAATCTTGGTTTTAGAGGAAAAAAATCATTATTTTTGGCCAAAATTGCCCAGCTCTACCCTGAATTGTAATTTTCCTTCTTGTGAATTGTATGCTAATTACAGTCAAACAATTATATTGTTCCTTTGGTTTGGGGATGACACAGTATTTTAGACCAGTAACAATAATTCAATAAAATTCTGTGTGTATCTGAAGATCAGATCTTACGTCCAGTCCTAGGTATAACTATAAGCTGTGTTGTAGGTGCTGATTACCTGAACTTGTTATTCAGCACACGGGCAAACACAGACCTTCAGTTTTATCAGGTTGGCTGGATGCTGCATCTACAAATCATTAGTAGAACAAACATGAAGGTGGGGAAACTGGAGGTGCTCTCATTGCTTTGGTGTTTAACTTGAGAAGGATGGTGTAAAACATCAGATAGGCTTTCATGTGTATTAATATTGCATAGTATTCTTCCCTATCCCTATTCGCCTCATCTCACAACTCGGTGCTTCCTTCTGTAATTCTATGCATTCCCATCTCTCCTGTTCTGTTTGTCATCAAGCCTGGGGGAGATTGTGTCAACAGCAGCAAGTATTTACTAAGTATTTAACATGTTAATAGGAATGTAATCCATTTGGTAGCATTGCTATTAGTAATGCTTAGCACACCAGCTACAGGCTGCCAGGCAAACAAGGGAAATCATGCAAGGGAAGAGAGAAAGAGAACTCTCAAGACTAACACAGCATTAGACCTCCAGCTTAGCCTGCCAATGGATCTCATACTTTGTCTCTGAATCCTTTTTATCTATGTATAAGTGTTACATCTTTACGACTTACGGACATCTTTCAGCTTAGCTCGTGGTGTTCACATCTGCGTTGTATTGTGTGACTGGCAGGGATCAAACACCAGTTTTGCAGCCTGATTGTGTCGTTCACTGTTTATCTGTCAGCTTACGGCCTCTGAGCTGGCATTGTTCTAATGACAAAATAAGCACGTGTCTCTCTGATTAATACGATTCATCACTACAATCGTATTTGTATGCCTCATCTGTAGCTTTAGACCAGTGCTTCTCAAACTTTTTACAGTGGAGGACCCCCTGAAATATACTTTTTTAGCCAAATACCCCTAACTCTTGCTTCAGTATTTTTGATTGAAAAATATTTAGCAAAATTTGTTCCTGTGCCAAAGGTGTCTGTTTATATTTTTAAAACTTTGTAAACAAAAAACATATATTTAACTTATTTAATTTATATATATATATATATATATATATATACAAACACCTTTTTTAAAGTAAATGTGTGTAAAATATAAACTGAAAGGTGCCCTCTTTCATTGAAAAGAAAACACCTCAAATGGTCATTAATTAATTAATTAACCTTTCGTCAACAAAAAATAATTACCTAGCCACTCAAATAAACTCATTTTGAATAATATAAAATAGAAATGTTCTTAAAATGTTACCAAAGCTTAAACAAGATTATTGACAATAAAACTATTATATGAATGTCTTTATTGTGTTTTATATTTCAGGGTTAATTATCATTTATTTATTTTGTATTCAGTACATGATGATGTATTTAATGTATTTTTCCCAAAAAATGTCAAGCACCCCCTGGGGGTACGCATACCCCACTTTAGACCAATGCTCTTTATCAGTCTATCATCTAAACCCCTCTGATATTTTCTTTGATATGTTCTGAACTTTACCTCTACTGTTACGTTACTTTGGCAACAAGCGAAAAGAAAGCCTTGTCTTCATGACATTAATTCATAATAACGGTGACGTCATTTTGACATAAAAATAACTCCTTAATTCCCACTTTCCCAAAATATTTTTTGACGAATGGAAGGTTATGAATCGTGCAGCATCTTAGTCAGAGCAGTGAATAAGAATCGTGCAAAGGAGCAAAGACCAGAGCTCCTTTTAGATGATAAATACTGAAGGAGGGACTGAAAAGATTCAGCTCTGATGTGTTTTTATACATCACACAAAACCTGAATCGACAGATGTCTAATAAGGCAAATATTTCTTGAGGCATTTTCCCTCATGAAGATGCTACCTCCTGATGTCATATCGCTGCTATTAGCAGATTGTATTTATTTAATCTCTCAAGATATGGAGGAGGTAACAAATGTGAAATTAGAGTGAGAGCATGTCCAGAAGTCTGTATATTAGAATTAGGCAACAGCTACTAAAATGACAATGTCAGAATGTGGTCAGTGAAATACTGAAAGTTCCCTTATGCCGTGTTTCCACTACATGGCACTGGCATGACTCAACTTGGCCTTTTTGCATTTCCATTTTGTAAAAGGTCCTGGAATCTGGTACACGATACTAGTTTTTTGGTATCTGCTCCGTCGAGGTTCCAAAAGTGGGGAAGAGATACTAAAACGTGATGTGTAAACACTGCAGACCACTGATTGGTCAGAGAGTTGTCTCTGCATCATTACATCATCAATGTGCGACCCGCTACTTAAAAAAAACAGATTTGAAAGTTTTACAGTAAATATACCAGTAGGTTAATCCACATGATGGCAGCCTGCAAAACCACACTGCGGTCTGTCAAGGAGGTTCAGACATTTCTGTCCTTGGTGGCCGACGAAAAAATTCAGCGTGAGCTTAACGGGACAACACGCAGTGAGCGAGTTTATCAGCAACTTACTGAGTAGACGTCACAGAAGTTACATGCTGTGTCACTATGACAACCAGGTACCCTAAAGTCGTTAGTATCCTGTAATGGAAATGGTCTCCAGGAATAGTACCTGGTACCCAAGTCGAGCCGAGCTGAGCCAGTTCCATATAGTGGAAATGTGGCATTAGTTCACAAAACCTTATGTGGTTTCATTAATATCCAAAGACATGC
Source organism: Apogon hyalosoma (assembly GCA_037367295.1). Classification (NCBI taxonomy): domain Eukaryota; kingdom Metazoa; phylum Chordata; class Actinopteri; order Kurtiformes; family Apogonidae; genus Apogon; species Apogon hyalosoma. The sequence continues at coordinate 13,688,025 of JAPQRP010000017.1, read as the reverse complement.
ACTAGTAGGTTAATTGGTTAAACTAAATTACCCGTAGGTGTGAATGTGAGTGATTGGTTTGTTGCTATAATGTCCTGGTTGTTACTGAAAATGAGAATCAGTTCTTAACTAATGTACCTGGTTAAATAAAGATAAAATAAATAAATAAATATGTAGCACAAACAAACAAAATATATTACTGTTTTTAGCTGGAGAATCACGATGACCATTATGATTAGCCACTGCAGACGCTGTCATAATCCCCGTCCTAACGCATAGTGTATTTGAACTGCAGGGTTCCTTAAAAATGTTTGAAGGGCCTGATTTACTACAGGTTTGCACATGTAAAACCGTGCGCAAACTAGACTGCAAACACAAAAACACATTGAAGCTTATCTACTAATAGGACGCACCGATGGTTGTGTCTCTCAAATGGTCAAAATAGCTCACGCAAACCATTTAGCGTGTTTGGCTTTATGTATACACAATACGGGCGTTTCTGCCAGAACATGCAAAATTATTGGGAGGAGTAGATGCAAATATTTATTTAGCATGGGAAATGTGATTTACCAAACCTGAAATGGATTGTGGTGGCTGATTTTGCGTCTATATTTACCACATCTGAAAGGCAGGTTTTAACTGGTACAGCTTCACGCAAAACTGGCTGCAGTTGTTGTGATGAGGATGTGGCATAGGCCCAACCAAAGGCAACGCAGAGAACCAATCTGTTCTGCACACATCAACATTTTTGGAATGATGGAGGAAAAAATAGAGACGTATCATCTGCCCAGCAATGCCATTTTAGATCTTTTAGATGAACTAGGGATGATTTGGGGCCAGTCACAAGGAAGAGTCATGCAATACCTTCAATCACAAAACTCCCACTGTTACATTTCCATGCATCTGGATCATCCCAGTGCACTGTTGCCATTAGTGCTGGCATATCCCAGAGCAGTTTGTCCAGTGTACTGTCTCCATGACAACAGCCAGTAGTGCACACAAAATCCTCATTTAAATAGGGTAGTCTCCAAGACTTTGCACCCATTGTTATTTGCGCAGGCAATCATACTTGATCACCCATGACATGCAAATCAGTATCGTGTGCATTTTGAGCACGGGCAAGCAAATTTGCACCCGTTATTTGCAATCTTAGTAAATCAGGCCCTTAGTCTGTTTTTTTTTGTTGTATCCATTAAGTAAAAAGCTCATGCACCTATTTTTTAGAAATAACTCTAGCAGATTACATACATGCAATCACACAGTAGAGTGTATTATCATAGTTCTTTAGTCTAGATAATAAATGAATTTATCATGACTACTTAATAAAAAAAGATGATTACTTAATTCACAACTGAATTCCAGATTAATGAAGGTTGTGAATGTCGTCTGGGTATTATTACAAAGAGTCCAGAGGCTGGAGACCTTTTTGAGGAGAGGTTAATCAGACACTATTGTTCTCCTTCTGTGCACACACATGTGCTCACACACATACATCTACACACTCAGGGCTATTTCAGCTGCAGAGCGTAATCAGCCCTGAACTCGAACATTCAACTGGCTTTCAGAAGTTTCTCATTGACTTCCTTTCTCACTCTATTCTTGTTTTTCTTTTGTCATCTGTCTAACTGGTCAAATAAAATGAACTTCTAGTGTGAAATGAACTTCTAGTCCAATGCACACAGCACAGTCTGCAGAATTATCAGGAGAGAAGTGCAGGTTGTAACTGCAGGTGTGAATCTTCACTAGCATCGTGATTTAATTCATTCATGATTCGCCTGTCAACTCTTGATGTGTCTTGATGTATCACATCCTCTGTTTTCTGTACCACTGGACAGAGCTGCCTTTTTTTTTTTTATCAGTTAAAACAAGCAGTAGATAAAATTGACCTCCATCTGTATTTACAAAGTGCTTTGAAAAATCAGGCCACGACAGTCTATAAAATAAACAGCATCAGCCTCAGAATGAAACCATTACAGAACACAACAGTGCATTACAAGTCAAATGGAGGAGTGAATATAAAGTATGACCATGATCCAATTTGATGCGCCTCTAGTTGTAGCTGCAGTACAATGAGGAGTTATTGTAGTCTAAAAATGACTGCCATGACTTTCAAATGTATTTTGCTTTTATTTATATTGTAGTGAGCTGCACTGATCATGTTATGGGCACAGTTTGTACCGAGTCGCATGACTCGAGTTGTTTACAGTGTCACCGAGTTATGTGACTGTGCCGCTAACTTGCAAGTTGTAAATATTAGGGATGGGAAGATTATCCAATACGTATCGATGCGGTGACACGTGTGCATGAGCTGAGTGCACTGGTAGAGGAGCTGTGAGTGAATGAAAAGTTTGGAATGATATCATGATGCATCGGTTACTGAATGTTTGTATCAATAAAATTCAATCCATTCAATAGAATATATTTTTACTTTCATTTAAAAGTGTTACTCTTTATTTGGGTAAAGTTTTTCTTTTCTGTAGACCTACGTTAACGACAGTATGAGCTCCGTGGATGCACCGTGGCATGAGCACCACCAAATACTGTCATGTCTGGATCTGAATCTGACAGACTTAGGAGCTGACGACGGGGTTTCTGAACGTCTACTTTTTACTATATCAACTGTATTGAATACTGCCATAGATACTTCCTTAAACAGTGACATACACATCTAACAACGCATCCCAGAATACCAGGTGTCTCTTAAAGTGAAAGAATATTTTTCTGTATTACCTACATTACAAATACATTACAAATTGATTCGGTGAGGAAGCAAGAAGTTAAGTTAGAAACATGCAGAGAAACGACTTTGGAAACGAAGTCCTAACCTTTTCACTGACTGCATGTGAAGCAGGTGTTCTGAAATTGAACAAAAGCCACTTTGTTAAAATTCATGCTCTTATTTGATAAATAAATTATCAAGCTCATTGAAGTGCACTGCATATATATATATATATTTTTTTTTACCAGAATGAATTTGTTGAATCAGAATGGACTTAATTGCTCTGTATCGTGATTTCAGTGTGAACTGTATCGCATTGTGAGGTGCCACACATGTATCTTAAATATATCGAATCGGAGATGCTGTATTGAGATGCGTATCGTATTGGTCTTACAACTAAGATTCCCAACCCTAGTAAATATGCATTAAAAACAAGTTGCTGTTATGCTTTATATACTTAGGTTTATGGCTCATGTTATGCCTGTTGGGGAGAGTAATCGAGTTAACTGGGTGGAGGGAATATTTCAGCTCAACAGCGTGACTGAATGATCTGTGTTGCTGCCATAGAGTCTGTGCTGTTTTACATGTGGTGTGAAAGAAAATAAAGAAAACTGCTTTCTTGTAGTCGGTGTATTGAGGCCCAAGAAGTGTGACCAAAGTTCTCTCTCCCATGATTTTAGTCTACCAGAACATCACAATATGTATACTTAGGTAAACTGTTAACTACATTAACCTATAAATATTCAAACACCCACTAGTACCAAAACGTATTTACTGATCTGAAATGTTTAATACATGTTGATCCTTTAATTCTATCAATACATGTAAATAATTGGTGTAAAAAGCAGATTATCGTCTTTTCATGGTCATCAGATATGACCCATTTGGACGTTCAGAGGCTCCGAAGTTACCATGGAAACACCGTCATCTTCTACAGCATTGATTTACTAGTAAAACCCATGGAGTTGGATTAGTGACAGTGGATGGACACACTTGGTTTATGTTCAATTAATGACTGGTTTTGCTGAAAAAGTCACTCTTTTCTTCAGTTTCCTATGTTTTTGATATAATAATAATAATAATAATAATAATAACAATATTAAAAATCTAATAATATAAAATAATATAATAATGCACATCTACATGATCAGTGAATTAAATATAAGAAAATACATTATTTCTTACTGAAACAATGCAAAACACAGAGGGTAATATTATAATAAATAGTTAGAAATTACTTCAGAAAGCTGGTTCCACCTCCTTCAGTAAAGCCATCATAGGGAGAGGACTCCCCTAACATAATTTTAAAATATCCTGTGAACTTGCGAATTGAACCCACCAAGTACAAAAACCTTTCGAATAACAGGACGGCACCAAGCAGAAAGCTAACAAGAAGGGCAAGGTAAACGTGGAGAGAATTTTGCAAAAAATTCAAGACTTCCGAAAAGAAAACAACCACCAGCTGGAGAACATTAAAGACGAACTTAACAATACAAACCATAGAATTGAAGTGGAAACTCACATTGATGCTGCGGAAAATAGACAACAAACAAGTGAACAGGTACTGAGACACATGCTAAAAGTCCTGGCCCAACACACTGAAAAGCTACCTGACCAAGAGGGAAGAGCGAGGTGAGATAATATCCGAATCTACGTGTGTAATAAAAAGACAATTAAAAAAAAAAAAAAAAGAAGAAATTACTTCAAACAGATTAAATTTACAGAAAAAAAAAATCATATGGGAACTGCCACAAAAGTAGCACTGGGTCTTTATGGGTTAATCCACACTCAAACCTCCAAAGTGAAAGCAGATGCATTTGTTCTCTCTACAATCTACATATGATCCTCATAATTGCAGGTTATTTTCATATCAAGATGCAAACAAAACAGCCTTGCACATTTACATGTAATAAAAACAAGTTGCTGGTTTTCTACATCAGTCTTATGGACCTCTGTTATTATTTATAGAGACCACATTTCTGGTCATCTTATCAATGTGACACCTCATACTGTCTTTGTTTTGTACTTCAGTGACTCCTGAGGGAAATATCTGTGTGTCTTTAGTTAAATTCCCCTCTGTGGATATGTTATTTTCAGTCTAGTCTTGTCAAGTTGTGTCAAGGTTTCATCTAAGACTTTCATTTGACATCTGTGATCTCGATAATGCATCAGTGATAGTTATGTTAATAAAAGATCACACTGTCCTCTGTATGCTTTTATAGCTTATTTTCCCTATGACCACTGCTTTGCTTTCTTTTTCTGTATAATATCTTTATGCATTTTCCTTGAATACCATATCTCTGCCTTCTGTTGACTAGTCAGACCCTTCAGGTTATAAGAAAACCATATTGATGGTACCAGATATGGTACATAAAGATAAATCTCTCTGGAGAAACTGATATTTGAGCGTGTTGCAGAAGAACATTCATGTCCCTTTCCTTATCAGTGAAAGTCTGACATGTGCTGCCTGCTCATAACCTTGACTATCAACAACCAAAACAATGCAGCTGTGGTTACTGTGGATGCTCGAGTGGGAAACTGCATTTTTATTCATCGGCTGCTCTGAGAGCTTGTTGTTGAGGACGGGGGTACTGATGGTGTATTTTTTGGGCAAAAAAAAAAAAAAAGCCTGGATCAGTGATAAGCCTGGATGTGTGCTTTGTGTGAAGCAGAAACTGCCAGTTGTAGCTCCATATTTATATTATGCATCTGTATGCCATTATTGATGCATTATGTATAAATGTACTCCCAAAGTGCTAATGAGATGAGCTGGAGTATCTTTTCTGATGCAGTCAGTTATAAGTGTAAATGTATGGACAGTGTTTTTCACCACAAATCAACTGGTGATTTTGATGAATATCTCGGTTGTTTTTAGTTTAGAAATAATGCATTTGGTGAATTAATGTGGATCATTAACAAGCTACAACTGATGATGGGATACATTCTGCAGCTAATGGAGGAGTAAGAAACCAGCTGGCTTATAGCTGATCAATGACAGGATGCACAAACATGCAACACACATAGGCTGCACCGAGTGATACAACACCACAGCAGCCAACACACATGCACTGAGGTTTTACCTTTTTCCCCAGATTTGTCTTCATATTTGTTTTGCCAGAGTGATTTAAAAATTATGGTAATTATCTTTTCTGACTATAATGCATGATGATTGCTTGTAATGATGGAATGTTTATTTGCTAAGCAATTTAACATGAAGTGCAGCATGTTTGTGGAAAAACTTCTGCTTTGTTCAGTGAATAATGATCTAAAATATCATCGCACATCACTTCAAAAGCTCTTTTGATTTGTGTGTTAGGCAGACTTAACTTGCTGTAATAAGTGTAAAACTGTTCTTCATTCCCCTCGATGTGATTCTGGCACAGCTGCTAAACATGTAAACATATGTTCCTGCCGTGATATGATATCTGTTGGATTGATTTCCAAATAAATCTCACCACCTGAGTCATCTGAAGACTCTGTGCCTTTCTAGAATTCATGGATGCACTTGGAGGCTGTTTGTGTGTCTTTGTTGATGCGTTGGGCGACTACAGGCTGTAAAATGTGTACCCTAAGTGTGTATGAGTCTGTGGAAATCTCCCAACAGCCAGAGATGGACTTATCTCAAAACCCAGACTTCCCGTTAGTGTGAGCTGCCGGGCATAGTGATGTTTTCCCCGAAAAACTTTTTGTGAGTCACTAGAGCATTTGGACACTCACATATGCAGTGCACACGCACACACACAAATCCCACAAAACCACACTGCTATAGGTAAAGTCCAATTAAAGCTAAGTTTACACCGCACGCTTCCAGGGCTATGTTTGTCAAATGATGTTTGTTGTTACCTGTTTTAACCTTCTATAAATGGACTATAATTTCATGTATTTCCTTTCGTATGATTTTGTGTCAGTTTGTGTGTTTGTTTACTGTCAACTAAGTGATGAATGACCTATAGCTGAAAGAAAATTGAGCAAATACTCACAAGAGAATATCCATTTCTAAACCATCTCTGAAAAATGAGCATTGAATATGTTTCTAATACAATAAAGCTGCAGGGGCTGAAATCACAGATGAAACTGCTATATTTAATATGTACAGAGATATACATACACGTTCCCTCTGCTGCTTTCTCCTCTCTGTTCAAATCAAATAACTAAATATAAATTCAGATTAACCTGACATCATTTCATTCTTTTAAGGAAAAGTGAAATTACTACGCCAAGGTTTTGTGTTGAGATGCACATTAGATCAGTAGAACTGCATACAGGTTACATCTAAAAGAATCTAATCAGATATTGGTAACCGTCAGTCATATATTTAACCACCTTACCTGTGTGAAAATGCCTGTGTCACTGGATAGATTTTTACAGCCCAAAAAACGCAGGTGAGTCTCGTGTCTTCTCAGACCACTTGAATTACAATAGTATAATAATAACAACAGTATGCTCAAAGGTAATTATGTTTATTTGTGACCTGTGGGGAACCACGGGCTGTAGATGTGGTAGTTGTTATGCTGGGGAGAGCAGACTTTTGGGGAAAGATGTGAGTCTGTATCTTATAAGTACTGACAAAAATAGTTTGGTAACTTATTCTTTAACATGTGAATGAAGATTAATATATTAATACGCAGGCGTGCCTGAAGAGTGAAATTGTGAGCCACAGAGCACATGAACGGGGTGGGGGGGTGAATAATTCACAAGATGGAGGGGGGGTACATCTCCTTTTCCCCTTTGCAAAGTAAAAATGAAACTTATCACGTGTTACTTATGCCTCACATCCCCTCCAGAAGCTGCCCCAATACCAATATGTCGGGACTGCAGCTAGTAAATGCAGCATTCCTGTTTTCAACTTAATTTCCCATCATGCAGCGTGGTATTGTGCTTCCATGATTGTAAGGCAGTCGTATTGGAAGATAACTAATATCTCCGAAAAATAACGGTCCTATCAACTTACTGAGATATTTAATGTGGAGATGGGACTGTTCCTCAACTGTAGGTGCCAAATTGGCCATGCAAAAACATCTACATCTGTCAAAACCATGCTAATATACACACACTCAGACACACATGCTTTGAGATCTTCCAGTATTATGATATAGATTTTTCCAGTGATGTTAAAAAAAAAAAAAAATGTTGCAGCTATAAATATTCTAGAATATCGAATAGGATTTGCTATTTTGGGAACTTGAATGTTTACCTAGCTACATCTATGAATCCCAGAAAAAAGATGTGGACACGTTGATGTTTTCTTTTTGCTCAGAATTACCACCGTATGTAATTATCATCGATGTCTAGTTAATAATTGCTAGCTTTTTAATTATGCACTGTACTGTACCATTGCTAATTGTTACATGTGGCAGATGCTACAAATGACTAGCATACAGTGATGTAATTAGTGCTATCTGGGATGCTCTGTGATTAGTGCACCGTGTAGAAATAGAGAATATTCTAGTGAGATGGCATGTGTTTTCTTATTCCAGCTCTGGATGTGAGAGGATCAGTGACATTGCAGTTCAAGAGCGCACAGACAGCAAAGGTCACTTTTAGCTCAATTAGAGGCTTTATTTATAGCAGTCCTATATATGCAAAACCACACTTGACACTTCTGTAGGAATACTGCTCTCCACCTGTTAAAGCTGTAATGTGACATTCCTGATGGAAATATGAAAAGTCTCATTATCATCAGGTCATCTTTCTCCGTATTATGCAGCCCTCTGATATTTATATAGCCAGGCAGTGGCTGACAAGAATGTTTTGATTCACCAGCCAAGAAGACAAAATCTAGCTTTTTTTTTATCCACCTAAAATAAATCCCCTTTTTGCTCTAGTTGTGTGTTTATTTTCTGAGTTTCTTATCATATGTTTATACAGATAACCCAACAAAATACTGCCTTTTAGAGTACGTTAACAGCTGTACGACCCAGTGGGAAACTGAATACATGTGATTAGATGTAATTTGTGTTTATACAGAGAACGATTATGTATGTAAAGAATGCAAAAAGCAGCTTTTGTGGAAATATTTGGAAACTTGTACTAGAATTGGTCTAAGATAAAAGGTCAAGATAAGAATTCGTTGACCAGTAGTTAACTTGTAATCATTTAACCCAATGCGTATCGTCGCTGTTGGGTGGAAACCTCATATGTCCAAAAGGGTCCAAAGGATTTTTCTGGAAACTGGAAAAATGATGTATATTCTAATTAAATGAATGGAGTTAAGAGATGTAGTCACAAGCTGTTTTCAACACTTTTTATTGGTTAAATCATTTTAAAACCATCAGGCCAATGTGAAAACTGACCTCTAGAATCAGTTTGTGACAAAAAAGAAAAAGACCAAAAATGGACTCATGAGGTTTCGACAGTGACGATGTGTTCATTATGTATTGCACTGTACCTTTAAACTACCAGCAGGGATGTGCCTTTCTTTGGGTGTCTTAGCATGTAAACAAATGTAGAAAATTTGATATATTTATCCATAGATATCAATATGCGATAATGGGAACCTTCAAACATCAGACACTTATCAAGTGCATCTACTCGGGGATGATTAAAAAATCCCAATTTCATGTGAACAACTTGTCATTCATGTTCCACCAACAGGTTACTTTCTGATATTCAGGAGGAACAAAATATTTCTCTTATGTAAAGAAATGATGTAAACTTAAATAATGTTATGAAATTATCTGAAATGAAGCCAAGGACTCGAGGGATACACTCTTCAGTAAAATATCCTTTATTTACAGTAAACTCAAGGTGTGCTTTGGGTAGCTGACCTTTTTTGCCCAAGGCTGGGCCGGGGTATTCTGTTAAGGACTGAGCTTTGTAAACACATATGATAAATAGTAAAGTATATAAACCGTGGCGTTTATATTTCTGATGTTTATGAACCCATTAGGGGTGGGCCCCTTGTGTGCAGTACAATAGATTCATTCAGTTAACCTAGAGTTTGATTTATAGTAAATGTGGAAAATTGTGAATTTAAAAGTGAGTTTAACTGTAAAGTATGACAATAATAGTATAATAATGTGAGTGGCAGAAGGCTGTTAAATTCATAACTTTACAATCTGGGTGGGGCATTTATGGTCACATTGCCTGACAACATCCTGCACTAGTTTTCTACTACGCATCACATTTATTTGTTTGCTCTTTAATTCTCATAAGCGCACCTGCATCTTGATAAAAACAGCAGGCCCTAAAAAAGCTGCACAAACACATTCAGTGGAAGATATGACTAAAATATTAATGAGGAGCGTGAAGTGAACTGCAACACCTTTTCTCTTATACAGTATGCTATAGATATGGAAATACATAGTGAATCTGAGCTTTTCCTCTGGAGTTATATTTGCTTCATAATATACAGTAGTATGTGTGTTATTAGGTGTTTGGCAGTCTGAGCTAATAGGTGGGTAGAATGTAAATCGGAAATGAGAGGTTTTGCTTCGATAAATGATCCCTAGCAGCTGAGAGAATTAGCAGCGTGCATGTGTATTTATTTTCTCCTCGGTGTTTACAGTCAACAGAAGCTTTCCTAAATCAGTCTAACAAGGTTTTTTTCCCATTGGATACTCCCCTGTCTGATTGGAGACGGGGATAATTGTCACAGCCACACAGGAGGAATGACATGAATACAAATTGCAGGCAGCAGAGAGGAAGGAGTGAGAAATGATTGCTATCGCTAAAAGACAGAAAATTACCATCTTAAGCAGAACTGATTGGTGTCCTGCTGAACGGAAAGCTTCACTTCAATAACCAAATCACATCAACACGTAGACTTCAGAGCCAATGAAATCACATCAGCAGAACACACTCTGTTCAGTCTTTGGTATACCAAAATAACCTACCACCAACAAACCCACAATAATTTGTGTTTCCAAGAGCGTTTGCAAAATTAGAGAGTATAGTTCTACTTTTCTCTAAGGGCCCTTGACTGTAAAGGCTCAGGAATATTTCCCAGAAAAAAAAAAAAAAATCTGCCTTGCAGGCAATTGTGATATGCACTTTGGCTGCGAATCCCAGTTGGATGTGTTGGGTTATACCGAGAGATGTGGGGAAAACCATTCACATTCACACTTTCTGCAAGGGTACTTAACTCGTTCTCTAGGCAAAATGTTAAAATCGCTCAACTGTGGTGCCTGTCCCCAGGACCCCATTTTCTTATCTGAATGCTGGCAGATTTAATAATTAGTCAGGAAAATATGTTTTTTATCAACAGTGTAGCACATCAACTTCCTAATGATTTTAATTTCTAACATCTTCACATTCCGTGTTTTGTCTGATTAGTTTTGAGGCCCGTCTTAGAGTAAATGTATTGTGAGACTGCAGTACTGTCATGTAAGCGGACAAAAATACATAAGTGTTTAGAGAAAGATGAAGACAAAACAACATTCAGTTTCTTAAACGGTACAAAATCACATGGGTTCAGATGATTTAACTCAGGATGGAAGATGGAAATCTCTGGGTGCTGAGATATCCCAGCCCCGGGGTCTGTGGCAGTCATAAGGGAGGCATGAATCCACTCACTGGATTTTCTCAACAGTTGGTTTCATGACAGTCAGACCTCTGTAGTGATCGACAACATCTCCATAGAACAGCAAATTATGATGCCATCTGAGGAGAGCGAATGTGAACAAAATTTTTTTTTGTGAGTGAACACTTTTGGCATCCAAGGTCTCATTTATGTTTGTGTCCTTAAAATATGAATATCAGTATAACTATTGGGACCCAAATGTCTGACCATTGGACTACTGGATAGACATCCAGTTTCCAATTATTATTTACACATTCACTTTATTTTATTTATAGCACTGCCCAGTTGTATCCATGCTGCCTTTCAAGTTAACAACATGATGCATCCTTTTTCACTCAACCTGTCTTTCAGAAGGGAAGGTCATCCTCAGCCCTGCAGCTCCGTTCACCCATGCCCCTTTTGTCAGCTCTCAAGGTGTAGCTGCTTAGGCCCATGTCTTGACTCTTAGCCCCTCCCACCAGATATATGAGCGTAGGAGTTGAGGTGAGAACCTTGGGAGAGCGGAGCTGAGGCAACAGCCACAGAACATGAGACATCCTTATCTCTGAGGCGTCATTTTATATAGAGATGTTGGTTAAATATGACATGTGGAACAGCATCATCTGTCTCTTACTTTATTACTGCTGCACTCTGAACTTGTGGCGATATTTTAACTTAATCCACAATGTGTATCCTCAAATCTCCTGTGTATCCACCATCATATCTCTTCTGGTCACCCTCCTTGATTCGTGGACCTCGATGTGCATTTTAGGAAATTGAAACATCCTTCAAAATGACACGCTAAGATCGATTTCCGGTCAAAATTAAGTATAAAAGAGGTGAAAAAGGAAGTGAGGAGAGCCACTGGTGTCATGGCGTCACTGCTCTGCATTGCAGGGTGAGTCGCATTGCTGTGGCTGGGCTACTGGTCTGTTTGCAGGGGCGGACTGACCAGTAGGACATTCTGTCAAAGTCCAGAACGGCCGTCCCACCGATGGCTGTCTGATGTAGTGAATCAGAAAAAAATCTGATAAGTGATATTAACGACCGTCCGTGTCTGATGTGGAGAATTAAGGGAAAAAATATCTGATAAGCGAAATTAATGGCTGTGTCACCAATGACAACAGTGAATCAAGGGGAAAAAAAAACAAAAAAAGTGATATTAAACGTCAAAACAACAGGTGGCGCCAATACAGTTATTTAGGCTATTATGTGGGGGAAAGCACAAAACTTGAAACAGGAAAACATTAGGCTACCTTATCTTTGACAGTGTTGTGCAATACTGTGGTTTCATTCATTAGTGGATCTCTATTCATTGGTTTATTTTGAAAGCCTTCACACTCCTATTTTAAGACTGTACTAGTACTTTGTAAATAAATTAATTAATTAACACAAATAATTGTTGATTGTGAAATGTTATTCTCTGTGAATGTCTTATCTAGGCTTGTGGTAGAGTATCTGGACACGCTGACAGGTGGTTATTTAAAATGCATAATCGTGGATGGGTTGTGGGCCTACATTTTGGAACAAGTCCAGGGCCTTGTTTTAGTCCCACTCTTTCCTTGTCTGTTTGTTGCAACTCTTAAGAACATGGAAGAACTCTGTAATGCTGTTGGAGAGTTGCGATATTAAATGCACTCTGAGATTGCATTCAGCTGCAGATGCCTGCAAGTTATCCTTCCGACAGTGTGGTGAGTGATAGATATATTCCAGTTTATGTATGAACAAGTTAATGGTTGTTAGCAGTGGTGTAGTGGTCCCTGGAGAAGTGGCTATAGTCTCAATTTTTTTTTTTAGTCCTAAAGAACACCTTTTTGTACAAACAGTGACATGTTAGACTATATTTAGTTTACCCAAAAATCCATCAGTAGTATTTGCTCACTGTTATAAAATTATCATGACTTGATCAGGAGCAGTTTGTAGGTATTACTGGTCACACTAGCAGCCACATGAATCTAAAATGTATTCAACATGAGGCAAATATAGGATAACGTTAGCCTTTCATAACATTAGCCTACTCACAAAGTTTAACTAATGGTGGCAAATTTTCTTCTCTAAATGTACAGTCATATGGGCAGTAGTTTAAAACACACTCATTTGGAAAACACCTGAAAACTTACCTCAGAATTGTATATTCCATAAAGTAGGTTCTCTCGCTTCTAGTAGGTTCTGTCACTCACTTGAAAGATGTTTTTTCTGCATTTCTCGTTTGCATTTCCAATAATCACGCATCTTTCAAGGAGATGCACAATGACCTGTCAGTCAGCTGGGGTGGCACTGGCACCTGAGGTGTCCAGTCAGGTTCCAGAGGTGGTCAGCGCTAGTTAGTTACATTTTCCTCAGAATGACCCACCCTACTGTGCCTCTGATTGGCTCATTAGTCATTGTCCTCATATCTAAAGTTAACCAATCTAATCAGTGAAGGCAGCGAGTACTGGCCAATTAGAGGCAGAGTAGGGCGGGTCATGGTTCATCATCCGAGGGGAAGAAATGGGCAGTTTAGCTCAGATACTAAATGGTGCGCATCAGGGGGATTTAGAAGTGTGTATACGCAATGCTGACTGAAAAATAAGTAGGTCTACCCTGGACTATACCACTGGTCATTAGACATTTTTGTGCTCATTTAGCCACATTGTGCTGTTCTATATTCTGTTTTGTCATCTTTACAGTTTACAACTTTGTCGTCTTGTGTGTTATTTAACTTTGTATTGAATTGTCCTTGACACCAAAAATATTTACTGTAGTGCTGGGTTAATTTCTGGCAAAGCCCTGTGTTCCCCAAAAATGAAATCTGGGCTAGCTCTACACTGCGTTCCAAATTATTATGCAAATTGTATTTAAGTGTCATAAAGATTAAATTTTGTGTTTTTCAGTTAAA
>JAPQRP010000017.1:13650177-13661292 GCA_037367295.1 Apogon hyalosoma | reverse complement strand
ATGTTCATTATGATCATGAAATTAAACAATCCACAATTATTTAATTACAGAAACAATCACTTAGTGATAAATGACAAACTAAAATGTCAACTAAATAACCATACGAATTTAAAAACAAACACTTTCTAATTAGCTAAATAATAATAAAATGAGCTTATTTGAAAATAGTTTTGATTGTGTTCTTTTTATTAAGTTCAGATAGTCATGACAGAGATTTCTTTTTTGGTAATATATCAAATTTTATATGGAAAATAACAAATTGCGTCTATGTCCGAGAAATCCCTTTCATCTAAGTTAGCCATTACAAAAACACCTCTGAAGGAAGTGTGTTAAATCCAAATCACATGACCTGCTCCACATGATGTCATTTCCTCCTGAAGAAAACACTGGCAAGACTCCAAAGTATGTTCTTTCTCCTCTTTCTCATATAGTTATTTAATATAAAGTAATGTGTGAGTCAAGTGTGTATTTATCACACTCTTATGTCATCAGTGTTACTACAATATCTTTATGAATAACTTTTTATTTTACTCAATTGTATATATGATATTTAGAAGAATCTTTTTGTAAAAATGCCATGTGGTGTTATGGTTCTGTTGATTTTAGGCCTGAAAACAGCAAAAATATCAACTATACCTGCCAACTATGTTACCCCATAAAGGAAACTCAAAAAGTCCCTCAATTATATATTGACCCCCTACTTATGTCCAAAAAAAGTTTATCATTATCAAAGTTTATCATTAATGAGTTTCTGTCTAACATCATCGCAAAAGAATCTTTTGTCTTTCACTTTAAAATGAAACACACACACAAAATGTTTACAGTAATCTAAAATTCTGCTACAAATAAACATGTCAGCAACTGTATAAGAACTGTATTTGTCCTACGCGTTGTTAAACTGTACCCGGGGGAGGTTTTCAGTGTTCGTTTGTTCATCCTCATCTCATTTGTTACACCTCATCTCCATCTTTCGATAATAACACTCGTCTGGTTTAGGGTTTTTCCCTCATTTGACACATTTTGAACAAAGTGAAGTGTAAGTGGCCTACTTAACGCCTTTTGTGAAACATGGTGCCAAATCCTTGTCACTCAGTAGAAAGTAGATTGACTTTGGTGGATGCTATTTATGTATTTATTAGAGATGGGAAGATTTTTCGATACGTACCAATACACCGAGACGCGTGGACACAATCCAAGTGCACCGGTAGAGAAGCTGCAAGTGAATGAAGATTTTAGAAAGATGTCGAGATGCATCGGTTATTGAATGTTTGTATCAATCAAATTCGATCCAATCAATAGAATATATTTTTACTGGCATTTAAAAGTATTACTAATTATTTGAGTAAAGCTTTTCTTTTCTGCAGACCCATGGTAATGTTCGCCACAGATCTGCAGATGTGTACCCTGCACACTACAGTAATTATGGAGTTTGTGTAATTAAATGTATAAATATGCATTATCATTTCAGCCTTTGACAGCAGCACTGTGTTGTTTTGATTTAAATAACCACGTCTACATAAATGTACATTTAGGGATCGCTTGTTGTTCTTTTGTTCTGTTAGATTGGGAGCATCTGTCTGCAGCTCCAAGTACTTTGACAGATTTTCAACAAGAGTCAGATCTGTGTTTTCGCTGGGCCACTCGTGCTCTGCAAACCTGTCTTTCTGAAACTATTCTGTTGATTGTCTTTCTGCTCTGTGTCATTATTTTCCTGGAAAAGAAGCATTTTGTTTATTTCAGTGTCGCCTGGATTCAACTGGGTTTATCTTTCCCTCTGTTTATTAAATTAAAAAAAATCATCAGGAGCATGTTCATAGTTCATTTTCATGTTTTTTTTTTTTTTTTGGTTTTGTTATCATTAGTTTAAACCTTTCCCTGGTGCAATTCAATTTGCAGAGAGTCTGTTGGACCAGAAGGGTGAACCAAGGTTTTAATGGTTATATTCAGCTCTGATAAGTTAATGATATCAGTAACCGATACACAGAAAACACACACAGCTCATTATTTTTAATTAGTCCTAGTGTTGGCATTACTAAGAATTCTGCAGTCTTTCAAGTATTGTGGATGTGATTTGGTGTCGTTCTGCCCAATTTTTAAAAGTTGGACTTTCACTCACCAATGCCAAAGAAACAAAAGGATTGCAGCTCTTTAGTGCTGTAGACCAGAGACGTGTGGTGAGGTTCATGCCTGCTGAGATCTGACTCTTTCAGAGCCATATCTACAAATATATGAACCTGCAAGAGTATCTTACTCACCATTTGAGTGGCAACAGTTAACAGGTTCTGTTTAATATCTAATGTTAGCAGGGCTTAATTTGAGCCAGATCAGAATCCAGCACCTCTATGAAAAAAAAAAAAAAAGTTTATTGTTATCTGTCTTGTTAATCTTTATTTCCCATCAAAGCGTTAGGGTTAGGATACATGTTAAGGTAAATTTAAAGGGAAACACGGAGGGAGGAGACAGTCTAAAATGCTTAATGTAAAAAAGCTTAACGTGGCTTATTGTCTGAAAACTGTGATCAATTATCAGCAAATTTTGCGTGGACATCTTTAGTCATACCCACTTTCACCGCTCTTAAAATCCAAACAAAAACCCCAAAACCCCAATATTATACTGTCCATGTTAAACCTTATTTTTCTGTTGATAAAACACTTTTCCTTCAGCACCACATGTTTGAGTCCAGTCATTCACTCCATCTTGACAATTTGTATGAGAGAGAGAATTTATTAAATACATTGGTGACGATTGATCACAGTTTTTGGACATGAAGCTACATTAAGCTTTTTACATTAAGTGTTTTAGACTGTCCCTGTTACCTCCATCCTTATTTTGAGTTGCCAAATCCACTCCCCCTCTTCATTCCGTTCACCTCCCACTTCACAAATTAAGCACTGCATATCAGCATTCTTTACACAGACATACGTGATGTTTCATTTAAGGTCAAAATTAAATTTTCAATCAAATTATGTTGGATATGTCATCTTCCATGTTGACTTATAGCTCGCGCAGTAGCAAGTAGAACCTGTGGGCTCAGGAGCGCCCTCTGCTGTGAGGCAGGAGCACTGGCTGCCTCACCCAGTTCTTTTTTTATGTGGTTTTATGATTGATCTGCTAGACTGAGCAAGTTACACACATACATTTTATACATGATCCAGACTATGGATAAAGTCAGGGTGTACAATCAAAGTGTTTGAAACCATTTTAGTGGTGATTTACCGAGAGACAGAAACACACTAGGGATGTGAATCCTCACCACTGAGGCCAATTCGACACGCATCTCAATACGCGGCCAGCGATAGGATACATTAGCGCTACAGTAGTGGCTTTTCCATTGGACATCTGCGCAAAACTTTACAGAAATTTACAAAACGTCGAACAAAACAGAAGTGTGTAATGTCGGTTTTTCCAGTAAATCACAAATGCAATGATTTGTTTATTTATTATCGCGAGATGACACGAGAAGTCATTACAGTCATTACAATATGAGGACAAACATAAATATCATGTTGATTTACAGATATGTTCATTATTGTTATTATATATTACCCCTTTATCCCGTACTAAATTAAAAATTATTCAGCTTCCTGGTCTGTCCACACATACCGCGCCTTGCTTCTTTTAAAACTCTTCTTCTTTGCTTGTTGTGATGTCCGTCAACATCTGTTGTTTTTTTTTTTTTTTTTCATTCACATGACTCTAGTTGTGGAAAAAGGTCTTTCCATTGCAGTTTTGTGTGATACACCAATTGCGCTATGTCCGAAAAACCACCTCTTGCCAGCGCAAAAACTTTTAATGGAAAAACCAGAGTTTGGGCAAAATTGTCATTTTTCCATTAGGTACAGTTTTTGTGCGCAAGTTAAATTCGCGCAATTTGAGGGTCAATGGAAAAGCGACTAGTGAAGCCCCCTGCTGATATGATGCAATTCAGCCCTGTTCATGATGCGATGTGGTTCATTAATGATTTGACAATGATTTGACTTAATACAGTGTGATTTGGTAAGATACGATTCATGATGGGATTCAAAACGATTCAACACAATACAAAGAATTTCCCACATCTGGTTCCTGAACATCACAATTATTTTGTCCTCTTTCTTACCCTGTGAAAGAAACAACTAACAACCTCTTGCCTAGTGTGTCTTTAGAGGTCCACTGAATATCCTCCCTTCACCTGTTGTCTCACCTCCCTCCATGTTTGCTGTTTACTAACTGCGGCTTCACCTGTATGTTTTAATAACAAAACGCCAAAAGATAGTGATGGTGCTTTCAAGGGGCCTCAGAAACACGGTTGCAGAGCAGACAAAGCAGATAAAGTATGTATTGATTGATGTAATCATTGCTTTTACCAATGCAGAAAGATACGTTGCACATTTAGCCGGCAGATGTAGCCAATGCACACTGAAGCTTCTGGTGCAGTCGCATCGCAAACGTCTGTCTCGGACCACCGATTCAAATCAGTGAATCTCTCCATCCCTACAGCACACGCACAGTTTGTGAAGGAAGGTGAGGCAGAGCTCGCTGCTGCTGACAAATATCAACATATATTTATCATTATTTGTTTTTTTTTCTCACCTGACTGCTTGTCACTGCTGTAGACCTTAGACCTTAAAGTCATTCTAAAATGTGATTCATCTTAAACATATATTCTTCATGACAGTATCCAGTTGTTCAGTGAAGCGAGAGAATTTATAAAATGTTTCGAATAATTCAGTGTAAAGTAAGTGCTTTTTTGTTATTCAGAAAATATCTTAGGCCATATTGCAGTCTCTTCAGTGAATGAATCTATTTGAATATATATTCTAATGCATCAGTTTTTGACTAAAAGGAAGAATGTTTAATAATGTCTGCCCATAACATCCACATCAATTCTACAGGGAGATAAGACTGAGTCTGTCACGTGTAATCACGCTGTGTGTCGCTTTCTGGGACACTGATACAACTTTGGAAACCTCTTTTGGAACTGTAAAAATGTTCTGATGTGGTAGTGCTACTTGGCCTTTGAACAAACGCACTTAGCTAAAATCACATGTTTGTCTCACAAGTATCATCAAAATGTCTAAAGAAATTTCCAAGACGACTTAAATCTAAACATTATGCAAAAGTTTCTGCTCTGCTGTTAGTGGAGGTTTGTGTTTGGTCATGTGACTCTTTGAACTGCACAACAGTGAAAGCAGACGTACTGGAAAACAGCAGCAAGCCTTCCCTCCCTCTGTAACCTGTTTATTGTCTTGTTTCTTCTTTGTGTGTGTGTGTGTGTGTCAAAACCTGCAACCTTTATAGTTGGATAAGAATGTTAAGGCAAACAATCTTGGCATGGCTGACATGATCTTGGTCTCATGTCGTCTCCATTTGTTTTCATGTGCGGTTTATGCTGCAGCTGCTTAGTGAACGGCAGTCTCTGACATGGTCGAGTCTTTGTAGTCGGATAATGTGAGCGCCTCTAACACAATGCATCAGCCTTCCAGAAACATAAAGGCATTACATTTGTCTGTGTGAGAGGCTTTACTTCGTCCTCCCTTTGTGAAAGTCTTTATTAGTTATCATGCTCCAGGGATGTTTTCACTGCTGGCAGATGATACATGTGAACTTCACAGATGCAGAAAAACTCACTCACTGACCCTTTACTTCTGCTTCTGTGTTTTAAAAGCATCATGGGAAACACCCAGCACGCTGTTAGAAATCATGCAGAATGCCTGAACAAAATGAAGAAACAAAAATATACTGATGTTAGTATTGAGTTGTCAAACTATATAATGTTTTAGTTTACAGAGGCATTATTGATTATTAATGGGAGTTTAAAGTTGACCTTGCATGTATTTTATGTGTTGATACACTATAAGCACAGATAAGTTGAGTTTACTTTAAAAAAATGAGAAAACTGGTTGCCTTAAAAAAATGAAATAATAATTAATGAACTTTTAAAGTACATTTAACTTAAAATCTTTTGTAATAGCAACTGGTTTGCATAGATATTACACTCAAATAATTCAGTTCAATGCACTAAATTCCAAGTTGATTGAACAAAAAATCTGCAAAGCAGTTGCTATTACAAAAGATTTTGAGTTAAATGTACTTAAAAAATTCATTAACCATTACTTAATTTTTAAAGACAACCTCAAACAATCTAATTTTTTTTAAAGTAAACTCAACTTATCCAGGCTTACAGTGCACCTTACAATACATTTTATGTTAAAATCAGACTGACTGATGTCTTTGATCGTCATTATTGCTGGTGATTACGTCAGTTAACTTCCCCATGGCCTGTAATAAAACCTGACTTTAACACACAATGGTACAATCACCTGCACTTCAGCACAAAGACTCGAGTACATTTGTTGTTTGCAATGTTCAAACAGTACTCTAATATCTAAATAAGATGTTAAGGTTCTTCCTTGTGTTTCCGAGGGGTTTAAGTGCTGAGGTTGCAGTACATGGCGTTGTGTAGTTAAGAGTCCAAGGGAATGGCAGGTTTGTTTTCAAATCATTTTAGATAATTACTGCATTTCCCTACATCGAGGCAAGACTGAAGCACATATTAGAGCAGGGGTGTTAAACTCATACAGCTCAGTTTGATCTCAAGTGGGCCGAACCAGTAAACTAATTACATTATTCATAGGTTATTACGTTAACTCTAAACTTTTATCTGCGTTTTAGAGGGGAAAGGCTAAAATTACATTGTAAAAATGTTTACATCTGCAAACTGCTCTGTAAAAAAAGTAAATATCATGAACAACCTGAGATTTCTTAGAAGAAATGTGTGTATTTTTAACAATATCATGCCTCAGCTTCTCATTTACACGTGAGCGTTAAGTTTATACTTCTTCCTACTCCTTTTCGACCATGCAAAATTCAGACTTGCACATAACTGAAGATAGATTGTGTTCATTTAAATGTTATTTTGTTTTTGTCTTATTTTACTTTGTTTTGTTTTTTTGCATGTTCTAAATAAATAAATAAATAAAGGCAGTGTAACGAACTGACTTTTCTTTGGCTGGGCAGTGTGTAATGATGTATGCTTTTAAACCATTACTAGTACGTTATCTGTGTACAAAAAATTGGAAAGACTAGAGCAAATAAAAAACCTACAAAGTGCTTCCAAAGGAACTCCACTGGGGACCAGCTACAGCCGTTAGATTGGAAGTCATTTAGATTGTGTTGATGTTATCCACATTATTTTGACATTAATTTGGCTTAAGTGTTCCCCAAAATGCATTTGGGGCTTCACCTAAGCCTTATTATGGTAGAGCAAACCTTGGATATGTTACCCTTAAAGAATATTTTTGTATAGCTGTATTCACAGCAAACGGCCATGAACAGACAACTTTATATCCGTTATGTGCTATTTCTTTCTCATTATCATAACTTTAACAAAGGATAAAAAATAGAAGCTGGTAAAGTTACCTTACATAGCGCATAGGCGGTCCATTATATATGACTTGAACGTGTCTGTGGTGACTTTGAAACCACACTATAACTTTCCTTCTGTGTTTGACAGGCTTACATCATCTAAAATGCATTTCATTCATACGAATTTGCACATCAGACAATAATACAGATGTATGTCCTGTAATAAGATTTCTGTCACATCTCTGTCCAGGCCTTGTGCTGAATGTGTGATGTGATGCTTGCGTGCCAGCTGTCAAATATCAGCCTTTAACATGAAAACACTTTGGCAGATGTGATGGATTGACAGGTGGAAGAAAAGATGAGGTTTTCATATTTAAACAGCTGCAAAGGAGTTTTACACAGATTATTAAAGCTGATAAACCAGAGTCCCTCTACACTGTTACTGACAGTGTAATAAACTATTTGTGCACATAATCCAGCCATCATAGGTCCTTTGGGAACATGTTACAGTTGATTAATTCTGATTTATTGCTATTATTTGCAAACAACATGTTAATTAATCCTAGTATGTGAATTACCTGTGGATGGTTTCTTCACTTTAGGGTTAGCAGGGTTTTTAATTATCAGTGGGCTGATTTTAATTACAATGGAGGTTTGTGCTACACTTTATATATATATATATATATATATATATGTTTTTTTGTTTTTTTTACATATGTATGCAAATTGACTTTGACAGGTCATTGATTGGTGGGCTTATGTACTGTACATTATGGATGAAGTAGGAGAGAGAAAATACCCCATGACCCCATTAACCTCCACTAATTACAGGAACCATGGGGGATTCTTAAATTAATTATACAATGATCACTATAACATGAAATGGCAGAGAACGTTGTACACTGTTAATGGTACATATAATCTTATTTAACCATAAAGTAGCCTGGCCAATGTCCTGAACAGGAGGATTTCAGTGTGATGCTGTTGCAGATATGTCATCATATCTTATCTTCTCTTGGCTGTAGCTTTATCCATTGCTGAAGTTCAACTAATGGTGGCTGATATGAAAACATAATGGCATTACACTCACAGCAGTTAGCCAGTATTATTCACAGTTATACCTGGAGTGCGTCGCTACATTTCAAGACCTTCAACATCACAAACGATTTAATAGACACTGGCCCTCAAATATTCACATAGGAGAGGAGGGTAAAATAAGTCTATCATATGATAAACATGTATGTTATTTTGTGTAAGTCAAATCAATAGAGAGGCCAAATGAGTGAAATTAGTAAAAACTCTGGCAGTACATCAGCTTCAACATTTAAGAGTAAAACTGAGTAATATATCAGATTAATGGGATTTATCTAGTTTTTGCAGGTGTATTTATTTTTTCATGTTGCTATGTTTCTCAAACCAAAATGCAATCAGTTTTTGTTTTAATCGAACGTTGTAATGGATATATGTTTCCAATCATTTCCTTTATTTTGTTCAGTGAATGTCTTGCATGTCCCGCTTTTTTGTTACTGCTGCTGTTTGTTAAAAATACTGTTAAAACTCTGTGATTGTGCTGATGACTCTGCTGTTTTTATATATACTGTATATATATTAGTGCTGTGAAACAATCACAGTTTTTAATCAGATTAATTACAGGGTTGCTCTGGATTCATTTTGATTAATGAAAATTAAATACCATTCATTTTTAATCTATATTAATCACATGTCATTTTACATGAGCAAACAGATTCAAGAAAGAACGGAATATATATGCACTTAACATGTTTATTAAACACCTTCAACAGTTTCAACAAAACAACTGTTCCGTCTTTTTTTTTTTTTTTGTTTTGTCCTCATATTTCCATCAGAGGGCCAACATGCTGTTTAGTGTCTTCCATCTGTATGGGATGGTTCTGCTGCCTGTCACTACCAGATCAACTGACCATTTGCGCATTCATGACGCTAACTCTACTTGGACAAACTGACCCAAATGCATTGCCAAAGACGTTCAGAGTGATTCTGCAGATGGGATAATTGCTTTAAAAATTTTTTAATCAGATTAATCTTGAAGATGGATTAATATGCATTAACGCGTACATTCTTACAGCCCTAATAAATATATTTTTTCTCTTTTTTCAGTGGTATAGTTGTATACTTCCTTTACATACTCTTCAATTATATTGCATTCTTCAGTCTCTATACCTTGCTTATTACTCTGCTAGTGCTATTTTCACACTGTGAAACAAATGTAATTACTTTCGCCATGATTTGTTATGTTGTCACTGCATACATAATTTATAGATGCCAAATATAACCTATGCTATTGAAAGAGCACAGTTCTGGGAAATGACAGGTGAGATATTAGAATAAATTAATTCCTCTTCATATCTGTCCCTCTTCTGTGTTGCTCTCTATCTCTGTGTTTATTTTCTCTTATGCAGAGAGCAGCTGTAAGATGAATTCAGTATCCACAGGAGTAATTCTTTCCTGTAATCACTTTTCCCCATTATATGTAATCCTAGCTGTTCTCTATTTATCTCGTCTGCTGAAGAATTGCTGCATCTCAAATTGCTGTGTGTGTATGCGTGTGTCATGCTATCGGTGTGTAAATGCCAGCAGCCTAATTCAGATTGAAGGCCAGACTTTTATACTGACCTTTAGACCCTCATCAACCCCTCTGTCTAACTACACACACACACACTCTCTCTGTCTCTTGTCTCTCTCACATACATTTACACACTGCCTGCCAGTGTGACAGCTGAAAAGCCTCTTTTAAACTCAGCTGTTTTCACCTCCACTTAACCTGGAGGTAAATATCGCACAGCGCACTCTCCATGCTTCCAGCGCTTGTTTGTCCGTTCCTCCTCACTCAGTTTGGTTCAATTTAGATGACATTTCAGTGACTCAAGCGCAGAAGTGTTTATTATGAAGGAATACTTCATCCACTCCATCCTGCCATCACCACTTCCAGGATTAATGATTTTCTTTTTAGAAGTAGAATGAAGGTTTCTGGTGCAACTTCACCCACTTTCACGGTGCATAGAGAATTGGGAAAAAGTCTAGTGATACATATTTGTAGTATATAGAGTAATTTACTGTTACACCTAAGCACAAAGGCTTGTGGCGTTCGTTATGGTCATCGTAAAACATATCAAAGCATGTAAAGTGGAATAATATGAAACCGGTGTTGTGGGAAATATGTTGTGGTACCGGTGAAGAGAATAAAGTTGAGACAAAAACTGTCTTTTGTAAATTTATTCTGTGCAGAAGGAAAACAGACAGATTACAGGGTAGTCTAATCAGAGTGACTTCCAGAAGGATGTTGGGTATACTTATACAAAGTAATCTAGTAGTCTATGTAACAACAGACAATACTATCTATTGTATTCAACAGAGGAATATATGTCTGGTGTTTAACATCCTAAAAGTAACTAAGCAACCAGTGTTGGGCAAATAACTTTTAAAAATTAATTAGTTATAGTTACTAGTTACTTTCCCAAAAAAGTAATTGAATTGTAACTGAATTACTCCTTCATTAATGTAATTAGTTACCAGGGAAAGTAATTATTGACTTAGTTTTTTTTTTTTACTTTCAAATATGTAAAAAAAAACAGATTTTTGAACTTGTTTGACAGTTGCAGTTGCACAGAGTAGAACAGCATAGACAGGTACTGCATTGAACTTCATATTTATCGGTGTATGAACAAAATCAAAGACATTATCTCTGAAATAATAAAGCAGTTTCATCCTCTGTGGGTTCTACTGCTTCTG
>JAPQRP010000017.1:13593593-13616614 GCA_037367295.1 Apogon hyalosoma | reverse complement strand
TATATGAGTGTGCGATTCATGTTTCATTAAATACAAGATGAAATGAAATCAATGCCGAAACTCACATCTTTTCCAAACACAGAGACACGCAAAATGAAATGAATATGCGCACTTGAACAAAATCAATGAATCTACCATCTGTGTGGAGAGTATTTGAACATCTCTCTTCCTCAAAAAGTCAATTTTTCCATTTCATCAACTTTAGGGCAATTTCTCACGCCAGTTGCAAAAATGTATATCCATCAATAATTTTCCTAAAATCCTGTGTGTTGACTGTGCTCTGCTGCACACACATAAATCCAGGGTGGTTCATGCAGATATATTATTACAATTCTGTATACTCCAGGGATTAGTCTCCTCTCAGTTGCTGCATGTGTGTGTGTGTGTGTGTGCGTGTGTGTGTGTGTGTGTGTGAGTGTGTGCGTGCAGTTCCTTTTATTTTAAGTGTGTGTTGGTCGTCGTACTGTCACTCATGCTGTCATGTGCCATTTTGGCTGCCAGTCAGTGTGGCAGCTGTCAGTCAAGCAGCAGCTGACACATCTGTATGACGAATGAAATCAGTGGTCAGAACAGAGGAGGGGGGGGGGGGGTTTGAACAGACTGCCTGATGGGATGTAACCCACATGGTAGTGGGGATGGGGGTGGGGTGCTGAGATAACGCACTTTATCATTGTTGAGAACCAACATTCTCCGTCGTGGTAAAAAATGTGTGTTTGCTCCCAAAAGGCCCATTCACATAATGGTGTATCACATGTCGTAAATGAACACTGCTTTAATGCAATGAAACACACACACCCCTTAGACCCTTAAAGGCACTTAGCAAAAGGGCAACATAGCCATCTGCAAATGCACACACATTTATTTCAATTACATGTGACCAATGTTCACACATGTACACTGACATTCACATGCTCTCCATCTGAACACACACACACACAGTGGCTGTCCAAGGTGATCTATAGCTTGATAGTTAAGGGGTGTGTGTGTGAGAGAGAGTGTTTGTGGAGAGGGGGCAGGTAATTGAAAAAGAGGCCATCTCTCTTCTCTCCTTCCTGATGCCAGCGCCTTGAGCCTTTTAGGACGTTAAGGAGGAATGGATTAGTTCTCAGGTCATTTATTACCGACTATGGGTCCCTAGAAAATAGCATGAAGCCCAATATGGGTGTGAAAGAAACTTACGGGTATACATTTAACATGCAAATACTTAAAAACTTAAAATACGAGGTTGCATTTTCAAACCATAACACAAATTACTGTTCTGCTAAATTTAAATGAAGAAATGAATACTTTAAAGTTGGCACGTGGATTACGTTGATAGATGTTTCTATATATTATGTCCCCCTTGTTAATGTAAATGAAGCTTAATATGGCCTCAGTATAATGCAGTGCAATACACCTTAGTATATATCCTCAAAAATTTCCATATAGCTGAATCAACACCCCCTATATTACATTCTCAGCAAAACTTAACATCAAAAGCTTCATAGAAAAAGGATTTACTGATGGGCTTCATAGCGGATGGATCACTTTTATTTCAGTTTATTTCTGGCTTTGGCTTAAAAAAAAAAGAGTACATTTAAGTGAGGTAGTTAGGTGTGTCTATTATGGTGATACTTTTCTTTGATTGCAGTTCAAAGTATTAAAGATAATTAAAAATGATTTTCAAACATGAAATACAGTAAATCCTTGTCAAACTGTTTAACAGCTCATTAATTGTGATGCAAAACATCACACTTATTTTGGCTGTCAGCGAAAAATGTCGATACATATTAAATTGCAAAGCTTGTGGTTTTTAGGAGGATCTCAATTAGTAAAAGCGTCTGTGTTTCAACTCTAGCAAAACATTTGTTGCGTATTAGCTTTTAGCATTGTTTTAATGACATAACACCTTTCCCAATTATCCCCGTATTATGTTTTGCTCTCATTTCATGAGTCATTGGAGAGATTGTTATCTCCAATTGACCAAAACACTTCAAATTTAACAAATGTTGTTGCACTGATCCTTGAAAAGAACAGTGTGTGTTTGTCCTTGAAGACCACACATTGTGTTCTCTCCTATTAACACCGCCGATAGCGATTTGAGTGTGTGTCAACTCATCTGATGTATTTAGGCCCTGACCCAATGTGCGATTGTGTAAGGCTGTTGGGCTCTTCTTCAGAAACAGCATCAATACATCAGTGTCTAACAAAGAAATGACACAGTCCAGCCTCCACGTGGAAATAATCCTACCTTTTTAATTATTGTAGACACTGGGCACTTTGTATTGAAATCTTACCCACTTGAGTCTTGCTATTAAATGATCAAATTAAATTAGTAACAATTTTAAAGTACTGAAGATATGCTTATAATAAAAGTATAAAAGTGGAAGTTCAGTAGGTCCCGCTTTAGAGTCTAGGGTCAGAACTAAACCTTCAAATCCATGACAAAGGGATTCTTTTTATTTCTGTTACTGAATCATTATAGTCTAATGAATATAACACACACAAAATTCAGTCTAATTTATGTAGGTAAAATATTTTTTCTTTCCAACTCAAGTGTTTAACCCTTTATAGGGCACTCATTGAAATACTCTGAATTTCTAAATTTCAACCTTAGTGTGTTATTGGACATTGTCATCTACCTCCTCGTCGGTTGGCATGACAACAGTATTGCTCCTCTTGCCATGAAACATCTGAGCAGTACTTGCCAAAAAGTAAAGACATGCAATAAAAGAACTGTTATAAGGTCATAAACTGACAAAAATCACTCATATTCACTATTTACACTTTCATAATTTCTATAAAATCTATCTGAATCTTTATATAACCCAGTGTTATAAAAACCAACATGCTTCTTGACCTCACTGAGGCCCAGGATTGGCCCCATAATTAATGTTTGTAGAAATGACCAAAAATAGTCATTTGCCCGATCAACAGTGAGGACAGTGAGTCAACAACCTCAGGTCCAATGTGGTCTACAGGGTCTGTAAGGTCCACCTCTGCATGAACAGTGAGTGGACCTGCTTTGTTTGGCACCATGAAGTAATGGTACTAATGTAAGGAATGATGTTCAAAGGGACCATGTGGATGTGGACAGGGGTCTGGATCAACATGCATGTTGGTCTAATGTTCTAAAATATATGTTCCTTTCACCTTGCATATGTTTTTCTTGAATTTTTATATTTACGTCTTGGATTTTATGTATTTATTTTTGCCACTTATGGGTAAGGACCCGAATATGGCAACTTTCTACATAACGATAAAAAATGTCGAAATATTTCATAAATCTAATAAAGTCTTGTTATGTCCTCCAATAACAGACTAAGGATGACATTTTACATTTCGGAGTATTTCTATGAGTGCCCTCTAAAGGGTTAACCATGTTCAGGTTCCAAAGCCCATACTTAACCTGGTGAAAAATAAGTATTCTATAGATAAGGAGTGTGTTTTTCTTCCTCTGTCATGACAAGACGGACAAGGGAGCCTTTTGTTCAGGGTGCACGTTTACAACCACACACACAAAGGGTGACAAGGAAAAATTGAGTGAAGCTCCTTCTACCCTGAGGAGGCCATTGTGTTTTCTGTGGAGCATCAATCCACACTCGGCAGACCACAGAGAAGACATGTGGGCATATATGAGATCCTGACAGAGAGGCAGTGAGACAAGGCGATTGACCAGATCCATCAGGTGGAAATCATCAGCAGCCTCAGACGAAGGCATTCCTCCTCCTCCTCCTCCTTACCTCCCTTCTTTCATCCCATCCATTTTCGCTCTAATCCTCCTGTAACTGTTCTCCTGTCGCCTCTTGTCTTTTTTCTTCCTCGTCTCCCATCACCACTCGTCTTCCCCACCTCTGTTGCACTGCCTTTCCTGACTTGTTTTATTCTCCATTGTTCTCCCTGTCTTTCCCTTTTTTCACCCCTCTCATTTTTTTGTTGTTGTCTTCAACTAAAACATTTCTGTCTCCAGCGGGGGGTGATGCGCCATGCTCATCTTTCACTGTTGACTGTTACTACGTTTTATTTCCTGTCGTATTTTCATCACATCTTTCTTTCTTGTCTATAACTTTCTCCTCTTCCATGCTGAAATCCTCTAGTTTTGACTTTACCCATCCATGCATCTCCTCTGCTTCACATCTTTTCTTAATCACTTGTGGTGACTCTTACATTCATTCTCAGTGACATTCCTTTCAAACTACTCCTCCATCACTTTCCTCTTTTCAAATTTCCTTCTTTTCTCTGGCAAAAATCTGAACGTAGAACAAAACTACTGTACCATGAAATTACAAATCTTTATTTTTTTTAAAGTGATTTTTCCTTTTCCGTCTGGGTAAAAACACTAAAACAACTGTGCTGCACTGCGCTGGTTCAGTTCTGAAACCAACGGAAGAAATGGCAAGATGGGTCAATAACATACCTGCAAATAATCATCTGGTATATGTTGTAAATGCTGTTTTGCAGGAATGGATGTCGTTCACAGATTAAAGGAAACTCAACAAAAAGTGTCTCAAGGTGTGTTGGTCTATCACATGCTGCCAGAATGACTTTGATATCTGTGAGCTACACTAAATATACCCAATTCTTCTGAAATATACTCCTTATTTGGTGTCTTGTTGATGGTGGTGGAAAGTACTAACACATCAGTCCAGTTGGGTTGAGATTTTGTGACTATGAAGGCTATTTTCATTGATCATTTGTGCCCTTTGGATTAGATGTTGTCATCCTGGAAGAGACCTCCCATTAAGGATTTCCTGATTTCCCAAATATCAGTTTGGATAATTTTACTACAAGGCTTAAAGGAGTGATATTTAGCTTTTTTTTAAAATGGAATTATGCATTTTCAAACATTTCCTTGTCGTCTACATAAACTGTAAATGCTCTGCTTGGGTCTGAATTCTTCATTAATTCAACTCCACAGGTCCATCTTCAACC
The DNA here is from genome assembly GCA_037367295.1 of Apogon hyalosoma. Classification (NCBI taxonomy): domain Eukaryota; kingdom Metazoa; phylum Chordata; class Actinopteri; order Kurtiformes; family Apogonidae; genus Apogon; species Apogon hyalosoma. The sequence continues at coordinate 13,611,703 of JAPQRP010000017.1, read as the reverse complement.
CTATTTCTGAGTAATGACACCAGAAAGGTTGTTTGGAGCGCTGGCCCTTTAAATGCAAAAGAATCACTTCATGCCCCGCCCCCTCCAGGTTGTTTGCTGTGCTACTCTGTCCTGTTCAACCAACAACTGAACATTTTAGGTAATTGGCTCAAAGTTTGGACATATTTGCTGCTGACAAACAGTTATGTCGTACTCAGAGAAACGTTCATCGGAAGTCTTGATGTGTGCAAAAGTCATAATGTAACTAGTTATAGACGTAACAAATTAAGCAGGAATTAAAACAGGTTGTAGAAATCCACTCAATTTTTGCTGTAATGAAGATAAAGATAGCTTTGCAGCACCTGGAGGGTTCAAATTCAAACTGTATGAACTATTAGGGTCCAAATACACACATAAATGAACCAAAGACTAATAAAAGTGGGTTTAGCAAAATATGAGTCCTTTAAATTGAAATCTAAAATCAGTCTGTGCTGTTCTGAGCTTCCAGGCATGTAGCAGCAAAGAGAAGTTGCCAATATTTTTGGTGATAACTTATGCAAAGAAAGATTCTTGAAATGAGGCTCTTGATATTTAATTGACAAGCTGCCTTATGTCAGAGGATGTAGCAACGGAAGCCAGAAGAGGTGGTCAGGGTGGATGGTTCAGTCAACAGAGCTTTGGACTTCTTCAAACATACTATGCACACTGGGAAAAAAAAAAAAAAAACCCTCACATTTACTGTTTTGTTGGATTGACTTTAGCTTTGATTAAGGGATGCTCTCACTGTGGCACTGTTTATTCTGCCTATGCAGTATAATAATAAGTGTCACAAAATGTATTTGTTTCCAGAGTTAGATTAATTGATAATGATTGATTGGTTGATAATGGAAGAGTCAGACCACTGTGCAAAGTCTTCTCCTTCACATCCCAAAGACTCTCCATGGGGTTCAGGTCTGGACTCTGCAGTGGCCGATCCATTATGAAAATGTCTCATGCTCCCTGTACCACTCCTTCACAGTTTGAGCCTGATTAATCCTGGAAACAGGAAAGGGAAAAAAAAAAAAACAAAACTATGTACTGATGTTCAGACCTGGTCATTCAGACTAAAGCCAACCGTACATCAGACATTTTGATACCTCATTTGACTCAGACTTTCACAACAAACAAACATCCCCTGAATCACAGTGTGGACACATCAACCACTCATTGCAAACAAATGACACCATCCTGGTTCAGATCAAACTAAACTATGACTGCCTCATTTACTTACTTTTTTGATACTTCAGACTTCCACACCAGTCGCAGGAAAGTATGCAAGGCTATCATCACCAAAAATAACAGGAGATACATAAGTTGTAGAAGTTACAAATGAAGTGAATTAACAACATTATGGTGTCAGATGCAGATCTCTGAAAACTGATGCGGTGCACGTAGGTCATTATGGCAGCATGTATTAGTCTGTTTCCAAAATTACAGAGCTCGTACTCGTTGTCTTCCCCTTATCTGGGTCTGGGTTGCGGGGGCAGCAGCCTCAGCAGAGAAGCCCTGACAGCCCTCTCCCCAGCCACTTCCTCCAGCTCCTCCAGGGGAATCCTGAGGCATTCCCAGGCCAGCCCACAGATATAATCCCTCCATGGCATCCTCACTAGATACCCGAACCACCACAACTGGCTCTTCTCGATGTGGAGGAGCAGTAGATCTACTCTGAGTCCCTCCCAGATGTCCGAGCTCTTCGCCCTATCTCTAAGGCTGAGCCCGGCCACCCTGCGAAGGAAACTCATTTTGGCTGCTTGTACCCGCGACTTTATTCTTTTGGTCGTTACCCAGAGCTCATGACCATAGGTGAGGGTCAGAACGTAAATTGACCAGTAAATTGAAAGCTTTGCCTTTCGGCTTAGCTCCCTCTTTATCACAACTAACTGGTTTAGCGTCGGCATGACTGCAGACGCCGCCTCGATCAGCCTGCGGACCTCCCTCTCACTTGTGAACAAGATCCTAAGATACTTAAACTCGCCCACCTGAGGCAGGACTTCCTCCCTGACCTGGAGTGGGCACTCCACTCTTTTCCAACTGAGGACCATGGCCTCAGACTTGGAGGTGCTTAGCTTTTTTTATGACTTTTTTTTTTTTTGGGACATGGAAAATTGCAGTGTGAAAGCAAAAATATATTGGATTAATGTATGACAAAAAGATAAATAAAAAATAGTGTTTGTAGTGGTGACTTAACTTATTATTTGGAGTTCAAGAACCCCAGCAGTAAGTGGAAACAAAAAAAAAAATGTTTTAAGAGTTTTTCACATTGTCTTTCATTGGGACAGCAGAGGAACCCCACTCTTCTTGCAACTTTGTTTCAGAGAATAGACAGCAGTGCGTCCGTAATCATGTGAGTTGACAAGGAGGTTTTAGACATAGTAAAGGTTGTTAAATTTGACAGCTTGTGTTGTCCTGTTTATCTGTAATCCAATCATTTTGAAGCACCCATCAGAGATGGATATTAATGCCAGATGGAAGGTGTGCATTGACTTTATTTGGAACGTGTACCTGCGATAAAGTCACTTTGATGTGGAAACAGCAGGCCTCTCAGTTGTTCACGTAACATCACCTAGCAGCTGTTCTGCTTGTTTATTTCAAGCACCACTTCACAAAATTTCTAACAGTCAACGTGACAATTTATCTCATCAGCCTGAGTAACACTCGATGTTATCACAGCACCCAGAGGAAAAAGGTGCACTTCATACTCTCCTCCTTCATATGTGGGCAATCCCTTTGATGGTTAGAAATCTGGATTGGAAAAATAATAACAAGGTAAAAAAAAAAAAAAAAAGATGCAGCAAGGCTTAAAGCTTTTAGAGATCATGGTGTTGGTTCAATTTAGGAACCCATCTTTGTCCCTTGGACCCAAAGACACGTCTAAAAATAGGAAAGTTGTGCGGTTGAGTTCATTTATGCTGACCTTTTGCAGTGGAATGCAGTATATCATGGTTAATTCATGGAGTTCTATTAGAAATATCACCCTGCTCGCTGGCACTTCAATAATTAACCACAGCGTAGGAACAGCCGACAGTGTAAGTGTGTGGCTCCCTCCATTTGGAATAAGCTTCCTGCTAATTTGGGAACACTAGAAGAGACAGTATCTTAATATTTAAAGTGAAGCCAAGTTAGACCAGTACTTAAGCTGTCGTCATAACTGTCACAAAGTTGTTTTCTTTTTTAAAGGTCCAAGGTACCTTCCATAAAACACATGCTTATCGCAGTAGTATCGCAGCGTCTGGAGGAGCACAATGGCCCCTCAGTGTAAATGAGTATCATTGATTAAGTAAGAATGCCTTTTGCATTTCAACAGTACCCTCATTAGGCCTCGAGGGCTGTTCTGTTCTTTAATGTGTTTCTTTATCCTCCTCTGCAAAACACTCCCAGGTCAAGGGAAGTTTAACGCTTTCTGAGCATGTGTGTGTAGATAGAAGAATGAGATAAATCATTTTTCATGTAAATGTAATTCAAGATGCATGTGCTCAAACTTTGCACTAAAAACAGATTTATTGGTTTAGATAAAGGCCAGATGAATGTGGGGTAAACACAGATGTGTCTAAAGGGTTAGAGATAAGAGACTGGCCTGAGGGCAGCTAGAGCAAGACAAAGGAAACCTCCAAATTTAACAAATATAACACTTACAATTAACCCATAAAGATAGTGCTACGTTTGTGGCAGTCTTAAGTGATTCATCACCATATATCACAATATTATACTCTATATTTTATGTTTTTTTCAGTGAAAATCAGGTATTTTCCTATATTTAATGTACTGATGAGGCTATTTGATACTTTAATCATCATGATAACATTACATTTGACCGTTATTGTGTCAAAAACAGACAAAACTTAAGAAAAAAGTGATTTTTTTCAGTCAAATCTATCATTAACTGATCATAAATCAAGTGTGTCCATCCACTGTCATTGATCCAAGCCTAACCCATGAACACATAATAGTGTCAGTACTTTAAATGAAGATATATATTTAACATATGTGCTCAGTGTTCAGCCAGGATCAACAGTGCAATATATTTATCTCTACTGTTTGTTGGTTGTCATGCTTGTTTTTCTTACTATATATATATATATATATATATATATTTTTATTATTTTTTTTTTTTAATCTATTTGTCTTTCATACTTGTACTCTGCACCACAGGAGTTGACTTAAATGTCATTGTATAATGATAATAAAAGCATTCTATTCTATTCTATTCTGTTCTATTCTGTTCTATTCTATTCATGTTTTACTGGTGAATCAATGTTGTAGAAGACGACTGTGTTTCCGTGTTTACTATGAAGCCTCTGAACGTCCAAATGGGTCATATCTGATGACCATGAAACAATGACGGACTGTATTTATACACCATTTATTTACATGAGTTGATAGGATTAGCGGTTTTAAAGTTATTAAACATTTTGATCAGTAGATGGTTTTGGTCCCCGGTGGATAATTGGGTCTTTATGGATTAAATATATGAAAAATAAATCTTTAGTCATTGAAAAACATTTTCCTTGCTCCACACTTTACAATTATAGTCTTGCTTTAAAGATGTGGTCTCTGCAGGATTAGAGACCGCGCTTAGGTTCATTTAGCATGATATATGATACCCAAACATGCCACAGTCCCAGGCTTAAATATGGCATTAGAATCTTCCTCACTGATGTGTCAACTTAAATCTGCATTTACATCTCTATCCTGTGTCTCTTCACCTCAGATCCCCTCTCCATGTCACACCTCCATTCTATGAGCTATCCATCATTTTCTATCATCACCACTTCACTCTAATGCAGCTTTGTTAGACCAGCAGACGCACTCACTCTATCAATGTCATTCGTCCTATTTGTAGTATACTGCATCTTTGTCCGTTTTACTCTGATAGGGTTTCATTTTAACAATAGAAAATTATAGACTGATTATATTCTCCTTCTTCGGTTGAAATTAAACATCCAAAATTGGTTTCATCCTGCAAATACCAAGTAGACTGTGTTCTGTCTGCAGAGAGGCCCCTTCAGCTACGCAGACATTTTTCCAGTGTCAACTCAAAGGAAAATAACAATTGGATTTTGGCGAGCTGAAATGTCCACACATTTATGGATGAATAAATACATTATTTAAAACAGTTTGATTAAAGTCCCACGTCAAATTAAGCACCCCACCAAACAAACATTTGAGTGGAGCTGTGAATACGAGGCTCATTTGAGATGACTCTGAAATAAAGAGTTTATTTTTGCTCTGTCTTCTTTGCTAATGGAGGCACAAACACACACACTTACAGACATGGCGGTATCCATTCCACTCCAGTCTTATTTGGTTTTGAGCTGGCGTTAAATCCTCCAATTCTACACTCAAATGAATGTATTATTTGGTAGGGATTAGTGGTAAATGGCTCTTTCTCTCCCTCTGTAGACTTAATAGAATGAGAGAATTAAACGCAGACTACCATCTAAACAATACTTAACCAGGATGGATGACACCATGTCTTCTTTTTGTATGTGCACCCATGTGTTAGTGTTTCAATATGTGTCTGCTTTGGCTGTATTTCTGTATCTCTGTATAATCCATCTCTCTGTGTTTCCTGATGTGTTTTCAAGGACTTGGCCAATAAAATGTATATTGCTTGCATTAACTATCATTTAAAACCATTATATTAAACAAGTGGCGCCAGGAACAACAAACCCCACCCCTCGCACGAATTTTGTCCATTGTAAGTAAAAAAGAAGTAAATGAGAAGAAGTGATGACACACACATCCATTTGCTGAAAGGTGTGCAGGATCGAAAAAAAAAAAAGGATGAAAGCATTAAACAACCTGGTAGCTCCCAAAAAATATTTATTCACCACTGTACAAATACAACGATCAGATCAACTAGTTCATTTATATGCATTTAAATAAACTTGGTCATTATAGTTACATGAACTTGTATGAATTTAAAGAAACTTGATCATTGTATTATTATGAATCCGCTTTAATTCAACGTAACTTGATCACTGTATTTATGAACTTACATGAATGCAAAGTAATTTGATCACTGTATTTGTATGTATTTGCATGAACTTAAAGTAACTGGATCACTGTATTTATATTAATTTAAATATATTTCGTTACTGTACTTGCATGAATTGTCATGTATTTAAAGACACTTATACTTATTTAAAAGTTATTGATAACATGAGATAATTTGCATTACCTGTCATGTGATATTGCATTTAGTACTCTGTATAAACAGCTGTGTGTCATGACCTGTCCCATGTCTGATAAACGGCTGCGGTCTGAAATGTCACTACAGAGGCGAATAAATACTTTTTGGGAGCTCACAGATTGTGCAGACCTTATTTATTTCATCCAAGATTTAAAAAAAAAAATTAAAAATCATTAAACATTGAACTTTGACCTACTTTTCCCAAAGTGTAATGACATCTATTCTGGGTCACTGGGAATCTGTAAACCCAATCTGGTATGAATTCAACCAATAGTTTTGCTGCTACAGACATTTGAAATTCCACCCATTATAAGTAAATGGGGAAAAAAAATAATAAATTAAAAAAAAAGCATAAAGAATTTGAACTTTGATGTACTTTTCCCAAAATGTAATCAGATCTGTTCTGGGTCAGTGGCAATCTATAAACCAAATTTGGTATGAATTCAACTGATTGTTTTGCTGCTAGAGTTTTAACAAAGAAACAAACAAGTGTTTCCAGGCACAACAAACCCCGCCCCTCACACGTATTGTAGCTTATTTTGGCATGTCATTGTATAATGATAATAAAAGCATTCTATTCTATTCTATTCTATTCTATTCTATTCTATTCTAATCTATAGGTCAAGTACAGTAACGAAATATATTTTTGATGTCAGCATATCAGTTGCCTCTATATATGTGCTAAATTTGAAGTAAATTGAAAGAAAATGTATGTTTTTATAGACATTTGAAATTTTGCCCATTATAAGTAAATGGGAGAAGAAAAAAGATTTTAAAAATTCATACAAATGTTTTAACTTTGACCAACTTTTCCCAAAATGTAACTACATCTATAACAAACCGAACCAAAAACAATACCCCTTGCCTCCCCTTCGGGGGTGGGGTAAATATATAAACAGCATTGTTATATGCTTTGTTGACTTGTGTATACTACATACTTACACAAATGTCCAAATCTGTAATTTTCCTCATTGTAATGCAAAGTTACCCTCAGTGGCTGCTTTAGTACTAAATGCATGTGTGTGTAAATAAGTGAACATGAGAAACACTTTAGGTGCCATTAACATAGAAAAGTGTAATATATGCTCTCCTTTTAGTGTTTGTTTTGACCTTCAATGAGTAGTGTTTTATTGTTACTAATGTTATGTCATGAATATTATTAGCATTAAATGACAATCGTGAATATATATCATCTGAAATAATAGGAATAACACCTTTTTTTGCCTGCGTCTTGTGGTCACAGCACAGATTTTCATCTGCGGTAATGCTGATAACAGAGGTCATGCTATATATTGTATACAGTGTAAAATGTTCTATCGAAGGTTGAGAGAGCAAGAAAACACACTTGCGAGTAACTTCTGTGATTTCACAACTCGCACAAAATACGTCCTGTGTACAAATTCAGCAACCGAGAGCTGCAAGGGCCGCTGTGAGGGAGAAATAGAACAAATAGAAAGAGCAAAGACCATCAAAATTCGACTGCATTTGAACAAAACACCCACCGCACACAAGGGAATCTGATCTTCACCAGTGCAGCAGAACATATAACCCTTTGCTCTGCTCGTAACGCTAAAATTCTCCACTCAGTTTGATCTGACTTTTGACAATTTGGGGGTAAAAACAAAAGGAAGTGGTCCTCTTATGATGGTGACTTTCAACACCATATGTTCTCTTCATACCGTCGTCCTCTACCACTACTATTTTATTATGTGCTTGATTTAGTAACCCCCTGGTGGACGTGGATTTAAGTAGTTTGTTAACAAAGAATTGTAATTTGTAGGCTTTTAAGAAGCGAATACAGAATTTCAGCCTGGAAACACGCAACCATAGGATTGATAAAAGATTTTAAAAGTAAAGGGGCTACATGTAGTATTGATGTTCTGAACAGCAGGCAGACGTTGCACACCAGAACACACCAAAACCACCAATGAATCAACACTATCTATCCATGTATGTATCTGCTACATATGAAAGTCATTGTTTAACACTACACACATCTGTATTATGGTATCATTAAATTTAAAAAACTCAGCCAGTTATTTGGACAACACTGCATTCGTTTTCAACACCCTGAGAGAGAGACCTGCACAGTGTCTCACTACTCCCTCTAGTGGTCACATACATGCATCTATCGCTGTTTAATTGATCGATAGCTCATATCTCTATCATATAAGAGTGTTTCTCAAACTGTGGGGCATGAAGGCTTGCCAGGGGGAGCATGGGATCTCTCTTAGTTGTTGTTTTTTTTTTTTTTTCTTCAGCTTAGCACATGTAGCAGGTTGAGCTAATGGTTTAGCGTTGTTAGCACCCTGGACTCATTTTAGGGACGTACAAAAAAACAAATCTCCTGCCATGGTGATCTGTCACTAGACTAGACAAAGAGTTTATTGACAGTTTAGTTATTGGAAAAAAAAAAAGTGCAGTGTTTCTGTTTTTGCACAGTTTGCACTTTAATGTTCTGCGATGTGTAATGGAAATGGACTCATTGCAGCCACTGATATTGTTAAAATGTTCATCTCTGTTACCAAAATGTATTTGTTGTTCTAAAAAAATAACTTTATTGTCATAGTTGTACGATAACTGCACATTTCCTACTTTTTTGGGGAAAATATTGTCTCAGGGAGCAGTGTTGTTGAGTTTATTTCTATTGTTCAAGCTAAAATCTTAGTTATTATTAATCAATTAATCTGTTACTCTAAGATACATATTTTTTTAATTTACACAACAAATTATTCAAGCAAAAGCTAAAAGTATTGTTACAATATTGATGTTTCTCTCAATAAAAGTTATAATGGTCCCTCTGTTACAATGTTGTGGTTGAGGGGGGACTGGAGATCTTCCATCCTCCAAAGGGGGGCCCAACTTAACTTTGCTTAACTGTATGACTCTTTATTCTGATTTGTAATGATATTAACAGGCCAACCTTGAATATTTTAAAGTATAAATACGACATAGAGTTCTTTTTAAAGGTTCAGTGTGTAATATTTAGTGCTGTCAAGTGGTGATGTGGCCTAATGCAACCAACTGACCCCCCTCACCTCTCCCATTATAGTTAGAGCCAGTGTTTGCTGTGTCCTCTCTGGATGTTTTGTTGAAAGGATAATAACTCTTTTCCACATTCTGCCACAGAACCATGATTAAATGCTGTATTACATTTCTGCAATTGGATCTCCTTACATCCTCCCAGATTTGTCACAGTGAGCCTTTTAAAGAAAGTAAAGTTCCAAACAAGCAGAAGGAAAAAAAAAAAAAAACAAAAAAACATGTCATCTCAGTGTCAAGAACTTGAGAGTTTAATGGTATCTTAAAACATTTATTTGCAACTTCTGCCATGTTTATTTGGCATGCAGGGTTGGAATTAAAGCCCCAGGCTTCAGTCAATTACCATTAACTTTTAAAGTAACACGGCTTGTGTTTTCAAGAATAATCTTAGTCTGTCAAGAATAGATACTTCATTGCTCTGTGCCAGGGTGCAGAATAAACTTCAGTAAATAAAGTAATATGGAATATTTTCAACTTCACTGTCACTTCACTGTTTTTTGGGCTCATAATTGATTCATTGCTTAACATATTAATCATAATAACACACCTACAGAGTATTGAGAGTATATTTATCTCCCCTGCTAGCTCTTTCTTTAGCTTTAATGCCATTTATTACCTGTCATACACTCCATATACTTTAATTTCTTACTTGGAGTCGTTCACATTTTAAGCATAACAGAATCCAGTGTTAGTGGTTACCATACCATCTTTTAAAACAGGAAAGCATTTTTTCCAGTATGATCTATTGTTTCTAACAGTAGGTGAAGTGCACAGTTTCTCCCTGCGTTAACAAAAGCAGTCTCTTTTCTATGATGTATAAAACATTACATGTATACACAGTGCTCTTTGTTGTTTTCTCTGTATGCAGCTGCTCACATCCATTAAGAAGCGCTGCAGCTAAACGGCACACAGGTGGCCTTCTGGGATCTGATGACTGTCAGGAGGATTTCACAACTGTCTGAATGTGGCTGATATGATACTTTTAGTTTAGTGTGGATTACATTTAGATGGATCAATCTACCGTGAGTTGTTAATGTCTGTCAATCCATCCAGAAAATTCTCTCTCCTTGTCATCCATCTCTCTCTATACCGTTTCAGATATGACATGCAATCATCCATCTATCCCTCCAAGGGTAGTGAGTGAAGGCTGCAGCTGACAATCATCCCATCACACATTTTCTATATACCATATGGAAATCAAACTGCTGAGGGGGACTATAGGGAAGAAAAAAATAACAGACAAATGTGAAACACGAATAAGAAAACAAGAAGATTATATAGGAACACAAAAAGATAAATCCTTTCAGAGGATTTGGGCATAAACAGGCAAACATCAGTACTTTTTTTTTTTTTTTCTTTTAATTTGTTGTTTGAGTTGATCTGTGGATCAGGACATGTAGTAGATTTGGTTTGACAAATCTCATATTTATTTCTGAGCAGTTTCCAACATCCTTTCTTAAGAGACTTCTCTGTTGTTGTGTACTTTAGATGTTTCGACTTCCTTTATCCTGAGCCCTTTTGAGATCTTCCAGTCCATGATCATTTAAAGTCACAATAAAGGGGTGGGTACAGTGTATTCCTCTGACTTATAGCTGCAGTGCTATTCACCTTGGAGTAGGAGGCTAAAGTAATACTTTTAACACTATTTCAAAGTCTTAATAAATATATATTTTGCCTATACACACATCCTACTCTGACTATGCTTTGCCATATCTCTCATTTTTGTTATCTGTAAGGTAGCCGCATTCCACTATGCAGATAACCCTTCATTAAGCCCCGCCCCTGTAGTTACAGTTGCTACACCAGCCAGTTTCCACTCTGGTGATTTCAGTGTTATCAGAGGAATATTTACACGTATATAACAGTGATGAAATAGCAGAGAGGTTTACAGAAAGGTGATAATAAAGACCCTAAGAGTTAATTTCCTTCTACTAAATTCACCCAAATCCAAAGCTGTTGTGATAGAATTTCTAATGGCATATGACATTTTTCTGGCATCTACTACATCTGTGAGGAACCTCGGAGTTGTTTGCGACACGGACATCATTTAATCCACACTATAAACAAATGTCTAGGACAGCATTCCTTCATCTCCGTAATATTGCCTAAATGAAATGTGTCTCTTCTAGGTTGGACTACTGTAACTCTCTATTATTAGGATGCCTAAATAATTCCCTAAAAAGCTCCCTCCTGAGCTGATTTTTGAAGTGTGTATATAGTAGATATGTGCAACTGCCTCTGGGTTCAAGCTGAGTTGGAGACTTTTAATTCCATTGTCTTTAAAACTGCAGGAGCTGAAATCAGCAGGAAAAAAAATGTCAGAATTTGTGAAAACACCTGTTCCTTCTACAGCTTTATCTACTCAGTCCATATCAAAAGACTAAATTTAAAGATAAATAACCTGACACAATTTCATGCTGTTATGTAAAAGCAAAACTACTTTTCCAGGCTTCCACGTTGCGACACAGAATGGGGAAATAAAATTGAATCAAATCTGATCAGTAATTATGGCTGTCAATCTCGTATTCAGACGCCTGTGGTCAACCGAAATGTGCATCGCGGGGTAGATTTTCCACAGCCTTTAAAACACACAAGGACTCGACATAGAAGGCTTGTCTCCTCTTAAAAAAAACTCCAATTACAATTTTCTGAAATGGGTTTGATTTTTTTGTGTGAAGAGAATAGGAGAATAAAACTGCAGAAATGGAAGATAATTATGTTTCCATGAGTGAATAATAACGCTAAAATGAGAACTGTTTCCTTGTCTTTGTGGGAAATGTTAAGAGTTAGCCACCTTTTTTTTTTTTAACATTTCCATGCATTTCTATTATCTGTAACGCACCATATCTCAATGAAGCATTTAATTATTTTTGTCTTCTCATACTAAACTTCATCATAATAGCTCCTGATTTAAGCATCTCCCCAAAGTTTCATGCATTTCTCGTCTTATCCACTCTTAAAACTTTGACCTCTTCACACACCAGACATACAACTCTTCACTGAACATTTCTGTGGTGTTGAGACGTATTTAAACTCTCTTTTAAAGCCTAATTGGTTTTGACGTGAAGCTATATTCTAGATCATTTAACCACCTCTGGACCGGTTTTACAGCATCAGCGCATTATTTTCAGATTGCAGCTCAAGTGTGAAGGTGGTTCTGCTTGTGTGGGAGAATCACCGGTGTCATTTGATTTCCTCTTATGTTTTAGAGTCTTGTTTCGATATTACAAAATCAAAAAAATGCTATTGTTTTACCCGCTTCTGTTCAAATATGTGTTATTTAAGCACAGACTGCACGACTATAAATATAAACTGTAACATCACCCTTCCTGTTTTGATTTTCCTTGCATTTTCTACATCACATCGCAAACTTCATTCATTGGTTTCCTCTCTCCTCTTGTCCTTTGTGTCACTCATTCAGCTGGAGGCAGAGAAGTGCCACCCATTGTCCTGCTTCACCTCTCCAACCCAGTCATTTAATCCTCTCTTCTGCCCTCTATGCCCGTCCATTACACTCCTCCTCCCTCCTCCCCGCCTCAACCCATCCCGCTCTTCTATCCTCGTCCTTCTTTTTTTCCCTCTGCCACTCACGAAGCTGTCCTCCCCTCTTTCGTCATCTTGTCTTTCACTGTCATTCCTCCCATTGTTTTCTACCCATCGCCATCCTGGTCTAATTCAGCACTGTATGTGTGTGACTGATATAACCACCTCATCACAATGATATACCATGTGTTGCACTTTCTGGTCCTGCTGTTCATCCCTCTGACAGGCACCATCTCGTCCATCATCCCCATCAAAATTCTTTCCGTCTTTCCCACAATAAAAGCTTTCTCTTGAACCTACTATCCTCTAAGAAAACAGCTGCAGCTACTACATTACTACTGTATTGAAATGCTACATGACTGATGCCAGTTTATGTAAATGTTTGCACACGTGATACTGTTGTATCCATAAAAGCGTGTCAGGATCAACAACAGCAATCAAAGATGCGTGTACAGCAGCACTGAATGATTCGTGTACAAAGCAGCATAAGGATAGTAAGCCTTGCAGATCATTAATTTGCCTTTGCAGATGGTGCTAGTTTTAGATTTCACAGCTCTTGTTTTAAGATTTTTTTTTTCCTCTTCAGGTGTGAGTGCAGGATGTAAAGGATTCATGTAAAACTATAAGACTAGAAGCATGGAATCACATGAATCAGAAAACAATATTGTTAGTCCTAGTGGATAGCAAAATTTCAGCTTCATGTATTTCAGACTTGAAATGCTGGTTTGGAAAATGGGGCATCATGCTAATTTTACTACCGATATTCTAAGGCCTAATCCCAATTCATCCCTTAGCCCTCCCCCTTACCCTTGCCCCTTGACCCTTGCACTTGACACTACCCCTTGAAACAGAGCTGCAAGGGGTAGGGGTTGAAACATTCTTCTATGAAATAGGAAAACCCTTCGAGACCTGTTACATCATCAGCAGTCATCGGTGCCGCTATTAACAGATGCGAAAAGTTTGTTTCCGAAAGTATTCACCACGCCATCAGTAGCTGAAAGCATCTCTGTTCCATGGGCTTTGGTCATCTTTTTGCGGCTATCAACTATAAACAGCAGAAATGTGATCAATAACACATTAAAATGGCATTAAACAGTCGATCAAATGATTAAGTTGTTTATGAAGAAAATCCATATATTTGTGTGTTTCTTTCATCACACTGCTGCACTTTTTGGCTGTTTACCTCCATCTTACCAATGATTCGAACAGAATTATGGGAGATTTCTCCTACCCCTCTGTTCATAGTGTGGTCCTGGAAAATCTCCATTTCAAGGGCTATACAGCCCTCCGCCTTAGCCCTTCCCCTCCGTCTAATCGAGAATCGGGACAACACTACCCCTTCACGTGTATGTGCAAAACGGAGGGGTAGGGGTAAGGGGTGAACTGGGATTAAGCCATAGTCATTACATTTGAACTGTTCGTTATAGATGCTTATAATTTTCAGGGGTTGCTTTAAGGCACAATATGTCTTTAACTTCTGTAAAATAAGATCAACAGTGTTATATTTGCCAAATTATAGGTTGTTATAGAAAAAAGTGTTGGGGGAAAGAAAAGTGATACAAAAAAAAAAAAAATTGGCCCAGTGTATCCCCACAATGAAGCTCAGATTTTGCTAATTATTTCTCATGTTGTCGTACTATGGAGGTATCAGAAATTAGCAAGGGTGCAAACCAGAGAAAGAGCAGAAGGAAGTGACAGTTCTCGCAGGTGATTCACTTACAAAAGGCAGAATTATAACCGCAGATGCAGCCAGTTCTTTTCCAGCGCATCTGTGCTTCAATCTGCACATGGAGGCTATTAACAACACAGACGGTTATAAAAATGTGTCACGCACAACAACAGAACAGAGATGCTTAAGTCCTGAGCGGAAACAGGCCCTGCTTCAGTTATTCACTCTCATTTTCCTGTCAGGTTGCTGTCCTGAAATCTGGAGCTGGGGGCGTCTTACCCAAAAACATAGAAGTCGCGATAAATTTGATATTAACAACTACTAAAGCATTTGGGTTACCAGCAATGGTGTAGTGGTCCTTGGAGAAGTGACTATACTCTCAATTTTTGCCTTTTTTTTTTAAGTAGCCTAGAAAAAGGCCCTATTTCACAAACAGTGACATGTTAGACTACTCTATTTAGTTTACCCAAAAATCTGTCAGTAGTATTTGCTCACTATTATAAAATTATCATGACTTGATCAGGAGCAGTTTGTAGGTTTTACTGGTCACACAAACAGCTGCATGAATGTAAATGTGTTCAACATGAGGCAAACATAGGATAAAGTTAGCCTTTCATAACGTCAGCCTACTCACACAGTTTAACTAATGGTGACAAAAGCTCTCCTCTAAATGTGCGGTCATATGGGCCATAGTTTAAAATAGACTAATTTGGAAACCACCTGAAAACTTACCTCAGAATTATGGATTCTATGAAAGTAGGTTCTCTCGATATGTGTCACTCACTTGTAAAACGTTTATTCTGCCTTTCTTATTCACATTTCCAATCATCGCACATCTTTCAATGAGATGTGCAGTGACCTGTCAATCAACTGGGGTGGCACTGGCACCTGAGATGTCCAGTCAGGTTCCAGAGGTGACCAGCACTAGTAAGCAAAATTTTCCTGGGCATGACCCGCCCTACTCTGCCTCTGATTGGCTCATCAGTCCTCATGCCTAAAGTTAACCAATCTAATCAGTGAGGGCAGCAAGTACTGGCCAATTAGAGGCAGAGTAGGGCGGGTCATGGCTTCACCATCCGAGGGGAAGAAATGAGCAGTTTGCCTCAGATACTAAATGGTGCGCATCAGGGGGATTTAAAAGTGGGTATATGCAATGCTGACAAAAAATAAGTAGGTCTATCATCATATACCCTGGACTACACCACTGGTTACCAGTAATATGGTGAAGGTGTTTTGCAGCCAAATTACTGCCCAGATAGTCAAGAACGTCTTCCCTATGGAGCACAGGTCCCGGAGTAATGGGAAAATTAGCTCTCTTACTAAATCACAGCAGTAATGACCATTTTTACACTTCACACACACCAATTAACCATCATGTATAACAAAAATGATAATAGAAAAGGATTGTGTTTTGCATGATTTATTTATTTTAAAATAGGCTTTTGGTTCCATGTGGCAAGAGGGTTTGTATTGTAAATTCTCCAACTTGTAAAAAAAATGATAATAATTGAATTAATGCATGTCAGTAAAAAAAATGCAGGGTAAACATTGGTAAGAAAACTACAGATTTCTTCATTCAAGAGGGAGTATCCTCTCAGTCTGTCTGTTTAACATCTGTAGTAATGACCTTGCAGTGCAGTTGAATCTGGAAGCACTTTCCTAACCTTCATAACAAGGAAGTGAAATTCCTGCTCTATGCTGATGACCTTGTGTTTTTCTCACCTACACAAGGACTACCTGAGCCTCTTAGAGAAATACTGTCAGATCTGGGCCCTGATGGCAAACTTTAATAAATCATAATCTTCCACCAGAAGCCCAGATCTCAGGAAAAGCCAAATATCAAGTCAAAGAAGGAAACATCCACCTAGTTCACAGCGTATATTATGATGAACCTGGGCTCACTGTCAGTGCCTCATGTAGCAGTGATCTGACACTGGATGCACTTGAATCAAAAGGCATCAAAATACAGGCAAGCCAATTAGATCAGTGGTTCCCAACCTTTTTTGTCTCTGACCCCATTTTATCATCACACATTTCTGGTGACCCCAGACATTCAAAACAGAGATTTTTTTTTTTTTTTTGCCAAAATTCATTTGTTTTTGATCATGTAATAGTTTGCTATACTATGTTGCAAATAAACATTAATTTTAGACACTGACATTTAGTCTATATAATGTATATTATTATGGATGGAGGTAGAAAAGCCAGGTGTAGATTACTGCACAAAGGGAGAATTTGATTTTCCTTGGTCAGGATATGTACAGTCAGTCCAGCTTGGATTTACAAGGCTGACAATTAATACTGAACAAACAAGAACTAAACTAGGTATTATGAAAGAGCTGCAGCGTCTGAAACAAATAAACAGTGCCACAGTACTTCCGTTTCAGCTTCAGAGTTTGACATGTCTTTCATGTATTGTGATTGTCTCTCTTTTTTATAAGTAAGTTTTTATTTCTATCAATTGCTAGAAATTTCAGGCGACACCATTTGAATTCCAGGTGACCTCAAGGTTGAAAAACACTGAATTAGAATTTGGACTAAAATATTTATCATTTTCAACAAATTAATTTATGCCAGTGTTCTCTGGGGTCCACTCAGTCATCATGGCTGTGCAAGATAGAACTGCATGAAAATAACCCCTAAAACCTCAGGAGGTGTTCTACTTTTATCAGCTAGTACCGAAACTAACTACTCACACAACACCCAACACTGTCCATCCTGCTTTAACCCATAAAGACCCAAGCAGCAACTGGCACCCAAAACCATCTATTGATCTAAAATGTTTGATAACTTCTGAACCACTAATCCTATCAATTCATTAAATAATTGGTGCAAAATGCAGTTTGTCACTTTGTCGTGGTCATCAGATATGACCAGTTTGATGTTCAGAGGCTCTGTAGTGAACGTGGAAATACTGTCATCTTCTACAACACTGATTCACCAGTAAAACCCAGGGACTATAATCAGTGACCATGGATACATTCAGTTATTGATAACTTTGCTGAAAAAGTCACATTTTCTTCGGTTTTCTTTTTTCTAATATAATAACCCTTAACTTTAATCTGAGCTTTTATGAACATCTACATGATCAGTAAATTAAACGTAGGAAAATAGATGATTTTCACTGAGAAAATGCAAAATACAGATGATGATATTATAATAAATGATGATAAACCATTAAAGAAAATTTAAATGTAGAGTAAAATCTATTTGAAAACTGACACAAAAGTAGTGGTGGGTCTTTATGGGTTAAAACCACTGGTCATAGTAAACCAAATTATGATATCAACAAAAGACCCTTATCTGAGCAGTGAACAAATCAAACCAAAGCTCCAAACTGTTATCTGGCCCTAAACTGTGTCTATAAATTGGCGGAGTATCTCTATACTGTCAGAGATCCAAGGCAGACAGATCCTGACCAAATACAGACCTAGAGTCCACCGTTTACGCATAGAAAAAGGACAGCACAAAATGATCAGGTTACCGAAGGAAGACCGTGTTGTCCCTGCACAACAATCGAGGTAAACAAAGTGATGCACTTTGTCTTAAAATGCTGGAAATATGACATAAGAGCACAATATTTCAAGAAATTTCATTTATTCATTCCACAAAGCTGACAATTTTTTTCTGTGGGGGGGGGGGGGG
>JAPQRP010000017.1:13583243-13593493 GCA_037367295.1 Apogon hyalosoma | reverse complement strand
CCCCTCACACATATTGTAGCTTATTTTGGCATCGATCCAGTTGATGTCATCATGTCTATGCATGTGCTGATGTCAGCATATCAACTACCTCTATAGATGTGCCAATTTTGAAGTAAATTGAAACAAAATTGATGTTTATTATAAACATGTGAAATGTTGCCCATTATAAGTAAATGGGAAAAAAAAAAGATTTAAAAAAATCATTAAAAATGTCCATAAACCCAATTTGGTATGAATTCAACCAGCAGTTTTGCTGCTAGAGTGTTAACAAACAAACACAACAAAACAAAACAAAAACAATACCCCTTGCCTCCCCTTCGGGGAGCAGAATAAAAAGGGCGACACGGTGGTGCAGTTGGTTGCACTTTTGCCTCACAGGAAGAAGGTCCTCGGTTTGATCCCAGCACCATTTGACAGGGGTGGGACCTTTCTGTGTGGAGTTTGCATGTTCTCCCCATGTTTGTGTGGGTTCTCTCTGGGTACTCCGACTCCCTCCCACCATCCAAACACATGCATTGATAGGTTCATGCTAAAATTACCCATGGGTGCGAATGTGAGAGTGATTGGGTCTTTGTCTCTATTTGTCGGTCTTGCGATCAATTGCAACACGTCCAGGGTGAACCCCGCCTTCGCTAATGGCTGGGATAGGCTCGAGGAGAAAACAGTTCAGAAGATGAATGAATGAAGAAAAAAAAACAAAAACATGTTGACTAAGGCTTATGATTGGATTTGATTAGGATTTGCTAGTCAACAATTCATAATACATCTTCATGTTACATCCTCAATTTTCTATACTACTGCATTTTTTTCATTATTTTCATTAGTTTAAAAACAATCAGATAAATATTAACTCTAATCAAAAATCAGAATACAATAGTCAGTAATAAAACCAACTCTGTTTATCCACACCAGTCTACCAGCCATACCTCAGCCACCGTGACATGAAACAACAACAACAAAAAAATCCATTTGCAGACAGTGCTTCACAAGTAGACCTGTGACCAACAGAAGTACAGTTTGTTTTCACATAGAGGCTCTGAGAAAGGACATGCCCCTTCCTGAAATAATCATTAAAAATGACTTTCTGTCTCTGAGCTTTGGTTTCCTTTTCAAGTGCAGGTTTTCCACGAATAAAGCTGTGAATCTGAGGCTATGAAGGACACAGGGTAATTCTCATAACTCTTTGGTCAGAAAAAAATAACAGTAGCTCTTCATTTCTTTTTTGGTTATCTGTGTGTTTAGACATGAGGGTACACAAGGTGAACATTTCTAACATGAGTCCAGACTCATATTTCCAAAGTATCTTCTTTTTGTGAATCAGATTTTACAGTGAGTGTCTTATCCTAGTGATTTTATAAAATCCATTATGTGTCCAGATGTCTGCCTTTAACATGTTGTGTTATGTGTTATTTACTTGTTTATCACCAGTGCTGTGTCTCCGCCTACGTCCATCATATGTCAACATAAAAGTAACATCATCCTGGACTTAATCCACAATTCAGTGCATGAGGGATATACAGCTTTTTTGTCTGAGCCCCAAAAGTCAATAATGAGCATTTGTATATATATATATTTTACATTTTAAATATAATTTTAAACATTTTTAAACTCTCTGATTATTGATTTACTGCATCGATACATCCACTGAAAAAAGTATGAATTGAGGGATACCCAATTTTTTTACGATTTCAATAAAACGATGGGTCTCTTTTATATAAGCCGGATGTTTCATGGATAATGGATTTAAGTAAAAGTCTGAAAATTCAGCAGATGCATCCTAGAATCCAAACATTTCTACACTTCCAATGTTAACTACATCTAACAAACCATTCCCAGTGTTTTTCCTCTCACTACAAAACATTGCTATAGAATCACATCCATTTTGTTTACATCTCTGTCCCCGTGACATCATTTGATGTCAGATTTTGTGCCACAGTACTTTACTCCCACAAGCACTTCAGTAATATCCAGCGGTGTGTGATGTGCCATGAGTGGCAAACCTTGTCATCTGGGCAAGTTTAATATTAAAGTAGAGCAGAACAGAAGCGAACATTTGTCTTGTGTGCTGTGTATTTTAGACTGTGTTGGTTCAGTGCACTTTTGTTTCGAAGCATGGGATGGAGCATTTTTGGAACGCATTTAGGACATTAGGGTTGATGTTTCTAACTCTACAGATTTCTGCCCCCTACTGCTTTAAAAAGAAATACTGATGCATGAGTAGAAAGGTCATACAGATACAAAGAGATCATTTTACAAGCTCATTGTGCTCTGTTCTTAGAAATACAAAGATATGCTGTCACAGACAACTTAATGTCAAGATAATAATAATAATAATGGATATAATTGCTATAATGCTGTCTTACGCACTCAAAATGCTTTAAATTGAATCTATTATTCATTCAGTACAAATTGCAAATGCTCAACAGTTATAAACACATAAAGTCAACACCAATGTGATAAACAAGTCAAGCTGGAGAGAAAGGAATGTTAATTATCCCTATTGAGTGTGACGTGCACACCAGCCAAAGCTGTGAAGTAAGAGGTCAGAAGACACAACAGAGACATGTAAGCTGAAAAGCCTCGCAGTATCGTTGAACTGACGCCATCTAAGTGAGAGGAGGAGCGCTTTAACAGCTTGATGTGTGTTTATGGGTGTGTGCCAAGTGATGAGTGGCTCCTGTATTATTGATCCAGCTACAGTTAGAAGAGGAGATTGAGAGTGACATGTACAATTTCAACAAAGACAAGAGACACGCACAGGTTTCATAATATGAAAACGTACAGCGATGAATAGTTAATATGCAAGTCTGTTTGTGAGACACATGGGATCCACCCACTCTGTGACCTTAAATGTCTCTATTCAATCCTATGAACTGGGGATGGAAATGTTTTCCTATGTCAGGATTCTGTTTGATTCCATCTTTTTGGTTCTGATTCAACTCCAGTTCTTTCTCTTGAGATTTAATTCAGACATCACTATAGCTAATGCACATTTTGAAACTTTGCATCTTTCACCAGTGTAGGTGGTTTGTCATCAGATGCAGTGTGGATTGATGAAACCAAATTATCCCTGAAAGAAAGACATCACAGCCATGTAGATGAAGAAAAAAAAAACAAAACAAAACAGAATGCGTTTTTTCTTCTACTTTGTTTAGTAGCACCATGTGTAACATAGGCTACAGTGCCACCTGTCGATAACCCAATACAGCCTACTTTATTCCCCTAAAGCAGTTTATGGAAATATACATTATTCACATTTTTATTCTTGTGATTTTTCAGAAGTTTGCTTCAATTTTGCTTGATATTGTAAAGAAACACAGCTATACTTTGACTAATGCGACCCCCCACCCCCCACCTAAAAAAAAAAACCAACAATAAAAAACAAAGAAGTGAATGTATTTTCACATAATTGCACCTTTAATTCTTGAAGCTGATTACATTCATTTGGAATCTTCTTCTTGTTTAAGAGTAATATAATCAAAGTCATTTACTGACCACAGGGGCGCTGCTATCATTTATGGGCCACATGAAAGGATAATCGCTGTTACCTGTCTTCTCAATCTGTCGGGGGGGCGGGGGGTCCACAAATGTCACTTGCGATAGCATGAAACGAAACTGAAACTTAACAGTCTTTCAGCGTCCAACTCCCGACTTCTATGCCTCTCTCACAATGGACCTTACACGAAATTTTCACTTTGTCTACCCTATATCCACTGGGCCCCATCCACTGCACTATGGGCCCCCCACAAATACTCGGCCCTATGAATTTGTCATGTTTACCCCCCCCCCCTTATCGACACCCCAGATAGACCAATATGGATGGTTAAACATACAGTACGGCTTTTTATAAAAGGCAAACATGGATTGCCCTGCTGTGCCGTTGATTATATTCTGTCTGCAGCAGTGGACAGCAGCTCTTTTGTAGCAGTATTACAGATGAAAAGCATCATTCTGCAAAAGGCTGAACAAAACCTGAACAGTTGACTGAGTTCCTGAGCTTACTGTAGTTTTGTGAAGTCTTGTACTTCCATGTGTTCATCATATGCTGAGCAGGACTCTGTTCCCAAAGTGTGTTCAGTGCAAATTCTGAGTTTGTTAACTCTGGGTTTTCTGTTCCATAAAGGCAGTTGAGCCTAACTCTGAGTCAGTTATTGTAGAAATCTACTCTGTGATGTTAACCCTAGCCTACTCGCTGGGTGGTTTTCTTCAACAAACCCAGGGTACACATGGAACATATTGTATGGGTGAGATTTCTCAGTGGGCCTCAGGGTGCCACAGTGGCCAGATGGATGGATGGACAGACGGATAATTTGTAGCTACATTTTGCTAAGCACACTAAGCTCTTAATGCACATTTGTCTATAATAATCCAAGCAGCTCTAAACAATATAGTCGGCAAAGGCATCTGCATATTGTACTTTTGCACATATTACATGCAGACCCTGCAGACCAGGTTTCTATCTTGAAAACTAAGACAAATATCGACTAACTTTATATTACTGACTTATAGCAAGTTGGATATTGTCTTTCATTTGGTACCAATTTTGTTGACCTTCGATGACCCTGAAAGGTCAAAGTCATGATTGTCAAAGTACCCAATTTTTGACCATAACTCCCTCAATTTTGTAGAAAAACGACTAGTATCAGATTATAATACGTGAAAATATGGGTCAAAGTTCTTTTTCAAAGGCCTCCGGCAAACGCACTCCCTATAGCAGTTTCATTTATCTGTTGCTATGGTGAATCATCTTTTAGTTCTATTACCAGGTATACACTGAGCTCAATGACTGTACCTTCTGTATTGATTGAACTAACTGTGAACATCATTTTCTGGAACCAGAACCTCTGCTCAGGGTCCAGGGTTAGACTCAAGGTTTGTTAAAGCTGCTTTTTCAAACAGGGCATAGTTCTCCACTGTTCCTGCTAACATTAGTATGTATGTGACAGGATATGAAGTACTCACAAAATCCTTGACCTTCATCTCACAAAAACACTTGCCTTGTCTGAAAACAAGCCACAAATGAACTCACCGTGTGCTGCACCTTGCCTTCATTTACAACAAAAGAATCATAAAAGCTAATTTTTGCTCATATTCAGGATTAGAATCTTGGTAAACAAGAATCGTGTTTCTCAAGTAGGGCTGTAATGATGTACCAACGTAGTGATTAGGCCTACCTTTACCTTCATTTCCTGAATATGATGGTTTGCACTGTTTACAGTACAGTTGTGTACATTTTTCAGGTCGTAAAACGTTATGAAATGTCACGAAATCACAATTACACACCTGCTCAGAAGCTTTTAACAATGGACACATGAAGTGAAGATGAGTGAGACATCTGAGAAAAGAAGCCAAATTCTGTGTAACGTGTAGATCAACTACCAATAAAAAAAAAGACCATCTGAATTATACTATTCATTTAGTATCTACAGGTACAGTTTAGCTCATTATATTTCATTAATTTCATCAGTAGCAGCTGAAGTAAGTGTCATGTTTGCAGTGGTGGTAAACAGTCAGGCAACAATCATGCACAAAATATTTTTAAATTCATATAAGTGAATATTACTGAAGAGGATTAGGGCCACTGGAAAAAAATAAATAAAATAAAATAAGGTCCAATATATATTTTATTAATTATTATTCTGAGAAAAAAAGTCAGAATTCTGACTTTAATCTTATAATTCTGACTTTTTTATAATAATAATAATAATAATAACAATAATAATAATAATAAACATATATTGGACCTTTTTTTATTAATTTTTTCCCAGTGGCCCTAATCCTAATCTGTAGAATATAATACAGTTAAAACGTGTGTTATAAATGCCTGTAAAATAAATTCAATGTGAATGATCTAATCAAAAGTTATTGGTTAAATGTATTTTTAACCAAGACTTTTGACACCACAACAACAATCATACATTTGTTCTTAAAAGACTTATTTTAATGAGAAATACTTGTGTGGAAATAGGCAAGAATAATGATTGAAGTTCAGATGATTAATTATTGACAAGATAACCAAAGGATTAACTGACTCATCAAAAAATAATTAACAGCCTAATTGGAAAAATTAATCCCTAGATATCCTCCGGAGACCCAGCAATGCACTTTTGTCCTCTGTGGGTGACAAGACTTTCACAGAAAAAAACAAAAAAAACAAATACTGTTGCATCATTTCCATTCATTCATTCATTTTCTGAACCCACTTTATCCTCCCTCACTAGGGTCACGCATCATTTCCAATCAAGGCAATTATTTAATGGGAAAAAGCCAAAATGTTTACTTTGCTGGTTCTCAGGAGAATAAATCAATTAGAAAATTACAGCTCTAGACTCAGTTACATTTTGCTGAACGTGTTCTTGCAGACGTCGTCAAGCTGTCACAGACATGAAGAACTACAGCTGATGATGGCATCGGCTCCATTCTCTTTGTCGTTGTTCTGTGCCTGGTGATGGTGTCCGTATACATACTAAACTACGAACAGGCCTTTTAAATCTCTCTCTGACAGTTCACTGCATGCGATGATCAGTGCATCTTTCATTTGTGTGTGTACAAATACACCCTAATGTCATGGTATGTCATTAATAATGACTATTCCTTGCGTGTGCAGCACACAGGATGACTTGCTTTGGGAGTATTTTTAGCCATTTTCTGCTGGTGAGATGTCTATATATACTGATCTGCGTGCTGTGAGGAATGAAATGTGAATATTGTATGCAATGCGTACAGTTTGTAACTTCAAAGTTATATAGACACTGACAGTGGAATGCATCATGAGATGTGAGCGTGGGTGATGTGTGCATGCTTTGTATATACATGCAATGGTTAATGGATTTTAAAAGCATTTTGAGTTGGGAAACACTTCAGTCGATTTTAATTAAACTCGATGCAAATGGGATTTGTGTTCATATGGAAGAAGTTTGGGTGGAAGGAGGATGGATGAGGAGAGACAGATGTAAGTAAAGAAAACACGGACTTGCCATTGGAATTGCTCAGAAATAAAGACATTTTTCTTTTCCCACAAACATTAATGATATTTGTTTGCACCCGAAAAGTAATGTTTTTGGCACACCCTTACAGCTACTGGCGGATTTCAGTGTGGGCTTTTTTCTTTCAACAAATGCTGACCATTTCATCTGTTTTGCTTCCTTTCTTGCATAACAGTCATTTTTACTAATGATTGGATCTTCAGGTGCTTACAGTATTTTCTGGAGATAAAAGTGTCATTGTCATACATCTAGGCCCAATCCTAATTCATCCCTTGGCCGCCCCCCTTAACCCTTGCACTTGGCAGCTACCCCTTGAAATGGAACTGCAATGGTTAGGGGTTGAAATATGAAATGGGACAACTCTTGGCAACCTGTTGCATCATCAGCAGTCATCCATGCTGCTGTTAACAGATGCGACAACCTTGTTTCCGAAAGTATTCTCCATGCCGTCAGCAGCTGTAGCCGTCTCTGTTCCATGGGCTTTGGTCATTTTTTTGCAGCTATCAACTATAAACTGTGGAAATGTGAGCTATAACACACTGAAATGGCATTAAACGGGCGATTAAATGATTAGGTTGTTTACAAAGAAAATACGTACATTGATTTCTCCTACCCCTCCCGTTCGTATTGTGGTCCTGGAAAATCTCCAGTTTTGGGGGCTATGCAGCCCTCCGCCTTAGCCCCCCTTCCCCTCCGTCTAATCAAGAATCGGGACAACACTACCCCTTCACGTGTACGCCCAAAATGGAGGGGTAGGGGTAAGGGGTGAATTAGGATTCAGCCCTAGTTTCTTCTCTGATTTATTTTTCAATTCTCAAA
Source organism: Apogon hyalosoma (assembly GCA_037367295.1). Taxonomy (NCBI): domain Eukaryota; kingdom Metazoa; phylum Chordata; class Actinopteri; order Kurtiformes; family Apogonidae; genus Apogon; species Apogon hyalosoma. The sequence continues at coordinate 13,585,688 of JAPQRP010000017.1, read as the reverse complement.
ATGGATTTGTACACAGTGTAACTATCAGTATAAAAACAATAATTACTACAGGTGAATCTTCTCTTTTTCTTGCTTGATTGTATATGAAAAACAAGTTCATCTCCATCACTGAGCCTGTTTACATGACCATGAAAGTCCGATAACTGGGAGTAATTGGATAATTGTAATTATCAGATTTAATGCATTTACATGCACTTAAATGCAATAATCAGTAAACTCTGGTGTAGACGCTCCAGTTCATTTTAGTTCAATTTCCTACAATTATAACTGTGTTTACACATGCACAGACATAAAATAACAAAATAAATCAGATTAGCAGGTATATATACATGAAGACATCAGAGTATTGGGGACAAATGCAGGTGTGTTAATCTGATTTCTCATAATCTGATTACTGCTGTTGTCTGATAAAACAGATTATACTGTTTACATGGCCACTTGAATAGTCTGATAACTCCAGAAACTGGATAATGATCAGAGTATTGGTGTGCATGTAAACAGGCTCAGTGTTACAAACTCCAAATCCTGACACTGTTGCATAGTGTTAATAGCAGACTGTCTTATATTTTACACTGTGTGTGTGTGTGTGCGTGTGTGCGCATGTGTGTGTAAAACTAACATTATTACAGAATGAAATAAAGGACCAAATTGGATTTCGTAGAAGCCAGACTGATTAATTAGCAGCTTCAATTAACATGGACCCTCATTAATGTGTGAGTTAGCCTCACGGCATTTGTGTCTCACAAAAGCCAATTTTTTAAAGAAATTACTACTCTCTCTCACTCAACACCCTGAACTTTCTCTCAGTTTTCCATCTGCTGGTATCTGTCTGTTTGTTGCAGGCAGGGTTGGTTTCACATGGTAGAAATTGTAATGGTGTGCAGGTAGAGTTGAGGCCTGAGGCATATTTAAAGAATATATTTAAGAGGAGGACTGGGGGTCGAGTGGCTGTCTAACATGAACCCTGTGCGCAGTTACTGGTGTGCTGTCATTCACTGCTCCGATCCATTTTATATTAAAATTCAGCTCTACTTTAAGTGCCCGTAAATAAATATATTAATGCAGCGTTATAATTGCACTGTCATGTGTCTACACAAGTGTCCTTGTTAGCAGCTCTCTTACTGTGTTCTGCAGTTCTGGATATGCACTGAATTGTCTGGCTTAAAATGAATTGTGACAAGAAAAGTTATTACATTGTCATAGGAGGGTTTTTGAAAACTTTGCAAAATGAATCATTAGCAACTCTCGCAGGATTTTCTCTGGAGTTTGTCTGTACTGCCTGAGACAGTTCAGGCAGCTATTTTTGTCACATCGGTAGCCAATTAAATTCTACTGTAGGTGTTTAGCATTTTGCTGCAGCACATCCCAACCTGCCTCAAACAAAGCACGCAAAGTTATGAAAAATTAGAAGTCTGGAAAAGCCTAAAATAAAGACGTTGATGATGTATAATTTGTGCACTGTACTGATTTATCTCACTTCAGGATTCAGCAAAGACACCGGCTGTGCCAAAGGGTGATGTATGTTTCTGTATACCCCGCTGTGCTGCAACACTTCAGTGATTCAGCATGTTAGATAAACACGGTGCAGCACAGTAAAGCTCTCAAAGGCTTTCAAGATGTTGTACATCTGCTTACTTTGTTATGACTCTCGTTTAAAAGTCTGGGTATTAAGTGAGCCAAACTTTCTAATCTATTTCTAAAAATAGTAAGCGTCATCAAACAGACTATTTGTCCAGTGTGTTGCATTATTCTTGTACAGACTGAGACTCCAGATAATTTCATTTGTATTATTTATCACTTTACAGTAGCACTTTTACAGTAAAAAGTGCAGCCTAGTAACATCCGTTACACAAGTAATTATGAAACAGAAATCTTTAAATCTGTTTTAAAGATTTTATATATCGGTACTTAGTTCAATGGCAGTTACTAGGAAGGGGTTATTTCTTCATTTCTCTTATCAATTGTTATACCTAGATGTGTTAGCTTTTCAAATACACTTTAAACTTAAAGGGATCATATTTTGCTAAACCCACTTTAATTAGTCTTTGGCTCTTTTATTTGTCTATTTAGACCCTAATTGTTCATAAAATTTGAATTTGAACCCTCCAGGTGCTGCAAAGCTTTCTTTATATTCATTTTGGCAAAACTTGAGTGGATTTCTACAACCTGTTTTAAGTCCTGCTTAATTTGTTGCGTCTATAACTAGTTACGTCATGACATTTACACATATAAGGTCAAGACTTCAGACGAACATTTCTCTGAGTTCGACATAATTGTTTGTCAGCAGCAGTGGTTGTAGTCCACACTGAAAATATGTCCAAACTTCGAGCTGATTACCTAAAATGTTTAGTTTTTGGTTGAACGAGAAAGAGCAGCACAGCCAACAACCTGGAGGGGGTGGGGCATGAAGTGGCTCATTTGCATTTAAAGGGCCAGCGCTCAAAA
>JAPQRP010000017.1:13546800-13559261 GCA_037367295.1 Apogon hyalosoma | reverse complement strand
AAGATAAAGTACCGAAGCAAACATCACAAAATACTCGAAAATATGAGGATTATTCACATGCACTTATTGTATCACTGAGCTGTGCATAAACATATTTCTATCTGTCTAAGGAAGCAAATACAGTCTACGGCAAAAAGTATTCTTACCTCTCTCCGTGGTTGTTGTGAATGGCGCTTGTCGCGTTCTACAACTTTTTTTCTGACACAGAGACCTGACGCTTTTTTCCTGATGCTTACAATTTTTTTTGTGATTCTCACATCCAATGCTGTTTTTCTTGACACCTCACAGCTTTTTTCTGATACTCGACTTTTTTCTGATACCTGATGCCGTTTTTCCTGACACCCGATGACTTTTTTCTTGTACCCCAATGAGTTTTTTCTGATACCCGACAACTTTTTTCTGACACCTGATGGTTTTTCTGATACCCAGTGACTTTTTTCTCATACCCAATGCTTTTTTTCTCATATATGATTACTTTTTTCTGACATCCAACAACTTTTTTCTGACACCTGATGACTTTTTTGTCATGCCCGATGACTTTTTCTGATAGCCAATGACTTTTTTCCTGACGCTGATAAATTTTTCTTGACACTTGAAGCCTTTTTATCTGACACCTGATGCCTGACTTTGACGATGAGGATGTCCTAAAATGTACGCCGTAAGGAAGATGAGGAAATAGTGAACGCTCCTTCGTCACATAGTGGTGGTGTGGACTCTTTTGTTTCCCAGCTAAGAGACAAGGTGACGGTGAGAAGATTATGGATCGAACAAAAACTGTCTGCAAACTATATCGGTACAGTCCGCCTCACACTACGAAGAGCACTGCTAGCATGATGTATCATCCACACCACCACTATGTGACGAAGGACCGTCCACTATTTCCTCGTCTTCCTCCATTTTCACATGAAGTGAGAGTGCTGCTACAGTAGGCGAGAGGGTCAAAAATAATCAGTTTCAGTGCGTGACGCCCCTTTGTGTTCTTGAAACGTACTTGATTTTATTTTCAGTTCAGTTAACATTTTATTTACAAATCATTTAAAATATGTATACAAGTTGTATTCATAATTTACAGCAATATATGATTTTGTAAAAAGGTTTAACCCCAGAAGTTATCCATAGCTCATAAACGAGGGCCCAAGGCATTAAGCAAAACAGTACAATTTATTATGAAAACAGTCCCTATTTCTAACTAAGCTAAAACCTAACCCTTGCTCTAAAACGACCTAAGGTAATTCCATAAATACAGACGGTATAGAATTTAGACAGTATCAACACATCCGGCAAAAAATACAATAACACAGACTTAAACATATTTCAAAAGCAGTTTTGGTTTTAATTGCTTTTCAAATACGGACAGGGATGCGGACTCTTTTATGGTGCTCTCAATCTCATTCCAAGTTTGCGGACTTATTGAATGAATTTTACTTTGTCTTATTTTTTTAATCCAGGAAATTACATGTTACAAAATGTTGTTACACCCCTACTGCTGGTGAATAATTCCATCCAGTAAATGAAAAAATAAAGCACATAATGGATGCAGAGGAAGAAGAGAAGTCAGCATCAGGGATGACTGTTTGTATTGATCCAGAGGAATACGGCGAGTCCCTGGTTGTACCATACATGTAATAGGTGATAGTATAGGACAGAGGGTCAATAGATGAGGGAGAGGGCTTGAATCCAGGCCGAGCATCATCTGCTATTGACCTTCAGCCAGTTGGTGATTGACTTTTGTGCATCAGGGAAAATTTATTTTTTCTTGTTCTTTTTTTTTTTTTTTTTTTTGTTGATGATTCACGCCACATTTTTCTTCCTCAAAAGCACACACAAACAGACCAGGGAGAGAGAGCAAGAGAAAGAAAGCAGCAAAGATGGCTTATTAGCAGAATGGATGGGTTATACATATGCTAAGCACACATGACCGGCTTGTCATCAGTTAAAGTTCAAAGCACTTAATCATTCCTCCCTCCAGCTCCTCTTTTTCTTCCCAGATATTCTCCGTCTTCATCTCCGAAGGTTATAGAGCGGAGATCACACAGTTGATACATTGTGTTGCACTGTTGTAGCTTTGTAAAATGCAATACCCTCAGTAAATACACAAAGAAGCAGAAATTACTTCATTTGTATAAAGCACACTGAGGCAGAATTAATTTTCCCCAAAAAACAGATACAGGCATAATTAAATTACACTTTTATTTTAATGTATGCTTAATTTATTTAAAAGTACAGCATCACTTTCAGAAAAAAACAGTTTGGTTTTATTTTCAACAACACCGTAAAAGCTTGATGAGCAGTTTAATTCATTTTTAAAGTAAAATATTAGTTACATTAAAATTTCAGCAGGACTTTTGTTTATTCACACTGTCTGCATATGAAGTGATACATTTTGGATTCCAGTCACAGCAAACATTAAACTACAATTTTCAATGTGAATTTCTTCCAGTTGTGTTTAATGAGCAGCTAAACCCTTCATTATTGAAATATCCTCCCTTTGTTTTTAGTAAAAGGTTGAACATATATAAAAGATGGAAGTATTTCCAAACAAAAGCCCCAGACTGGATTATTAACGCTTGTTTTTTTTTTTATTTTTTTTTTTATTGTTTTTCAGTTGTGTGTTTGAAGCACAAGCCCACAGTGCAGTAAAAGGCAAACAATCGGATAAATTCAATCTTCAGAGATGTCTGTACTCTAATTGAGACGAAGCACACCAATTTCCTAAGGGATTCACTCTTGAACTTGTTAGATGATTAATGTATCACAGCCAATGGCCTGATCACATTTGAGTGATTTTCAGAATGGATAATTGAGGCTGAATAACTCAGGTATAGAGGTGTGCACTATATGGACGACAAAACGATAACGACAAATGCCATAACATAATTTTGTATTGTGATGATTATCATTCAAACAAATGTTTTCATATCATCTTCAGGTTGTTTTTTTTTTATAAATCACCATCTACACTTGATTCAGAGTCTATGATCTAATTTCAATAATTGTAATTGTTTTGAAGTGTTTTACCTCTAGATTTCTTATTACATTCTGACCATAATAATCATTTTAAACCCTGTGTAACTGTTTTTTTTTTTGTTTTTTTTTTCAGCTCTGATTCAGGGAGAAAAAAAAGCCTTAAAACTTAAAAGTAATATTCATTTGACATTTATCATGATAATTATTGACCATAACTGACATAAACATTTTCATCATAACAGGTCAGATCAACAGGATGGGGAAGTCGTACAAGCTGTAGGTGTGATGTGTTCCAGGATTTTTGTCTGTATAGTTTATTTGAGTTAAAATAGACAAACTTCCTCTTAGTTGACCACTGTTTTATAACTGTTAATAAAAATGTCGCTTCTAGGAACAGTAGCCTGTCCCCTTGTTGAAAATGTGTTCACTGGTCACTGATTATGGCCCATGTGTTATTTAGTAACATGTAGTGGTTGACCCCAAATTGTCATTTATTTATTTGTATATCTATGTGTCCATGGAGGATCTCTTAAAAAAGCCTTGGTTCTCTTTCAGCCGGTAGCCATTTCATATTAAAAAACGGAATACCTCGGGGATGGTTTTACAAATCTGGTTTAAAAAACAACATTTGTTCACATAAACATTAGTGGCTAAAGGTCAAGGCAGCTGTGACCTCATGTCTGTCCATTCTAGTGAACAGAATGTTTCAGGAACGCCTTGAGTGAATCGCTACAAATTTGGTGCAAACATTCACTTGGACTCGAGCATTTACTGTCTGCATTTGATAGTCAAAAGTCAAAGTCACTCTGACCTTCACCATCTGTCCATTTAAGGATTAAAGGATGAACTGATCAGATTTTGGTGACCAGAGGACAGCAGTGATGGTTTCTAATGCATGACAAAACACATATTTGGCCATAAGTGTTCATAATTGTGAAAGCTGCACCAACAGACTATGATGCCAGGAAAGTGGACACATCAAGCTGAATTATGTTTCTGTATAACCAGTGGTTCCCGGCCTTTTTTGGCTCATGACCCCATTTTAACATCACAAATTTCTGGCGACCCCAGACATTAAAAACAGAGACATTTTTCTCTTGTAGATGTTTTAACAGGGACAGGCGGGTGAAGGAATTTTTCCATTCTCTGTTCGGTCTGGTTTTCTGACTGTGACTGTGTCTGAGCGGGTTGAAGTGTAGTAACGCACGTGGTCACATGATCAAGTCAATCAAGATATGCCCTCTCAGATGTTATATCCTGCATTTTATTTGATCTGAATTTTTATTAGGAAAAGTGTATGGTGTTGTAATTATAATGAAATATATATTAAATCATTTTAAAATATTTTTTATTAGTAATTATTAAATTTTTTTGTATCAATTACTAGAAATTTCAGGCGACCCCATTTGAATTCCAGGTGACCCCATGTGGGGTCATGACCCCAAGGCTGAAAAACACTGGTTTAAACTGTATCTGTGAATTTTATTGTAAGAGTAAGGATCCTCATGGAACATTCTAACCATGTTCTTTATCGAACAAGATGTTTTTGTACCTTGAGCTAGTCATAACTATGGGTTTGTTCCTGTAACTGCGACTACAGCTGTAACCCTCCTTGAACTAAAGCTGGAAGTCTACATTTCAATCATATCTTGATCGTTTCATTCCCAATCCACCGTGGTGGTTTTCAGAGGAACAACTTTAAAATGGGTGTGACTGTCTAAATACTTATGGACCTGACTGTCACTTTTGCCTAAGCAAGTTGTTTTTGTGCCTAAAGCACCATACAGTTTGCACTGGCATTGTGATCACTTAAACCAATGTTCATTTGTATATTTTGTGTCATTTTTCTTTTAGACTGTTTGGGTTGTGTGCACAGGTAAACAACATATTTGGGTAACTTTTTGGCATTCCCCTTGTCTTTTTGTTTTGATGTGGCGGTGAGCATCCTAATAGAGAGCACTGAGGAGAATCTCAAACTGCTGAAGTCTGCAGTTCCATGTTTATAATTCTCCTCCTGATGTATATGTATGGTTGTATGTTTTGGTCCAATGGCTGACTTGTCCAAGCATGGCACACAGTCACCTTTAGGCCTTTCCCTCTGACCATGAATATTTAAAGAAATGTAAGTCCACCTGGGAGAGAAGACTGAGTAGAAGGCCAAATACTACCAGAGAGATCCACAACACTGAAGCCCTTTATTCAGCTTGGCTTATGTGCTCATATGTTGATGTTTGGTTCAAAACGTTACTATTATACATCATTGGCAAATATATATGTGAAAATGTTTGGCTGCAAAGCTGATGGACATTTTTGGTTTTGATTTCTGATGATCGTCGGCCATGTTTCCAGATGCAGCAAGAAGTGTTTTGCGCAAAAAAAGTTGTGATAAATAAACTCTATACTATAAACAATGATGAAACACCAGTCATGTGCAGACACAGTGAAAATACTGTGACTTTAAATATCAGAGAAGAAATGTAGCCAAAAAGATGTCAGGGAGAAAATGAGCTATCTAACCTGATTATTGGCATTCAGATATCTAGATGGATGACGTGTATCAGAGTCGAGCACTAATTGAATTTCTCTAAATAATTTTGGAAACATTTTCAGTGGACAATGAATGTAATTAAAAGGTTGAAATATTACAAAACAATGCTTATGCTTGGCTGAGGTGCAGACGTTGATCTAAACAAAATGTGATGGAAACTGGCAAACAACCTGATGCTAAATAAACCCTTTTGTAACCTAGAAGCTACGACTGATCAGAAATGGTGAGTGCTGTCATTTGTCAGGGTTTGTTGTCAGGTTTTCCTCTGTTTAAGATTTACCAGTGCAGTCAGAATAACATGTGGTTATATAATCATTAACAGTATATCACAGCAGCGTTTTAGTTCTATGAATTATATAAGTGATCCAGATTCTGATGGCTTTCAATGCATGAAAGAAAGATTTTGGTTCAGTCCAAAGTGAATGTAATAATGAAAGCTGAAATCGGTATTAGAGCCCAGATTGGAGAACACACTGGTGACCCTGTATTCCCCTCAAATCTCACCTCCCTAGAATTAAGAACCCCACGTAATGATCAATTAGCTGAGGACATGTGAAAGCATTTAATCAGATGGGTGGCAAAATGCTCAAAATTATTTTCCTCCGCTTTCGTCTTCTTTTTTTTTTTAATCTTCCACCCAGTGGTGAGTGATGAACGATTTTGTCAAGATATTTCTAAAGTGGAAACCAGGTACTTAGGGTGCTTGAAACCAAACACGATGGGCAATTACTGTTCGGTCCTACAGTGAGAAACCACCCACAAGCACAAGAAAAATCTTTTTGAGCCAAACTAATTGTAAGGAATGAATTACAATAAACAGGTGCTAGATCTATTGTACACTTCTTTCACCCAGTGATGGCAGACTTGTAATAGTCAGTTAAATCATTTATATGAGTTGAGTTTGGGATATAGGCTCTGGAACACAAGAGCAATAAGAAATGTAAATCAAATGTACAACCAAAGATGATGATGCATATTAATTTGCAGTGAATTGGGTGTGAAATGACCATCAGTCACTGCCGTTAATTATCACACAGACCTCAAGCCAAACAAGTGGTTCCAGGCACAACAAACCCCGCCCTTCGCACGTATTGTAGCTTATTTTGGCATCGATCCAGCTGATGTCATCATGTCTATGCATGTGTTGTCAACATATCAGTTGCCTCTATATATGTGCCAAGTTTGCAATAAATTTAAACAAAATTGATGTTTTTTAGGCATGTGAAATTTCGGCCATTATAAGTGAATGGGAGAAGAAAAATATTTTAAAAATGTATTTAAAAAAAATGTCAATTTTGACCAAAATTTCCCAAAATATAATCACACCTATTATGGGTCACTGGCGATCTATAAACCCAATTTGGTATGAATTCAACCAATAGTTTTGCTTTTACAGACATTTTAAATGTTGCCCATCATAAGTAAATGGGAGAATGTTTTTTAATTAATAAAAAATTGAAACTTTGACCAATTTTTCCCAAAATGTAATGACATCTATTCTGGGTCACTAGCAACCTATAAACCTAATTTGGTATGAATTCAACCTGGGGTAACTACATCATGAAGCTTACTAGCTAGGTGGTTAGCATTGCCATTAACATATTACTTTGAGGTTCACAGTGGAACACACCTTATTCTCACCATGTACTGAACATTTAAAACACTACACTGAACTATCTCTTTAATTTATAAACATTTAACAACAAAAACATGTTGGCACTTACCATGTAGGCATGCCATGACTCAACTTTTGTACGCTGATTAATCTGTTACTCAGGTTTCTTCCTCATTGGAATTGATGTTTTCATCTGTAGGTAAATCTGAACTATTAGAAGCATTTACATATTATGAACACACAATGAATGGTGCTAGTACATACCTGGAAGTTAAGTGTTTTATACATGTTCACATACCTGAAAATCACAACGTGCTGGAGATATTCTGATTTCAGATTTGGAATCAGGATGACTACAGATGTGTAGTCCTTCAGCAGCAGATGAAAAGTGTTATTATTGTTCTGTCCTTTGTTGTGGACCACAGAGTCCTCAGTGTGATCATTTATGAAGCCGTTAGTGCTTGTTATTCTTCATGTCTTTGTTGGTGTCTCTGCTATCCATTTTTATGGGGGATAAATAGATTTAAAATTGCATTTTTATGTCATTATCATCAGTCACATTTTTATTGTTTTGTGATTTTTATGCTTTTTGTTGCACCAAATTAAAACATTACCAACTGTTTGGTGCTTATGGGATAAGAACAGTGACCAGAAACATTCATTTATTCCACTTTTCTTTTGCCAATTTTCTAAAAATTAATTTGGAAACTTCACTTCTAAATCAGTGTGAATTACAATATATTTAATGTTTTGCAGAAAATGAACACAACATAAAATCATCACGATGAATGTTAGTTTAATCAAAAGCAATTACCCGACAGACAGTGGGCAGCATTAACATTTATTTTATGTTTTGTTTTGTTTTTGTTTTTTTTCTCACCATTACATTCTGCTTTTTTTTTTTTTTTCTTCACCAACTGCTAAATACTGCACTTTAGACATTAGCCATTTTGTTTGTTTTTCCACCATTTGGTGTTTGGTGGAATACAATGGGTTTATGTAAGATTTTTTTTCCAGTAAAAAAGGAACATTTTGAGTGTCAGACAATACCAAAAATGTAAAGTAGGTTGTGTAAGCCAAACAGCAGTGGAAAAACTCTGTGTAGAAGCTGCAGAACTGGCTGATAGACTGCTGTGACTCCCCCTATAGAAACAATCAATTTGCAGATAACACCATCATTTGAATGACTGCTCTTTACCTTAATTAGTGTAGCTTTCATTTAACAACAATATATAGTCTGAAACATCGCTGCGAATTGTAATAGTTTGTAGAAATAATAGTTCAACGTCAGCCCCCCACCATCATATTCGACTGAAATTACACAATTGTAGATAAGAAGGAAAAAAGAAAAGGAAACACACAGGCACACAGTGTTAGATGAAAGACAAGCTAAACCAGAGCTGGAAACGCAGGTGATTATTAGCATCCATGTTCAGCACCCTCACTTTCACATTCACAATGAAAAAAGAAAGAGAAGCTGAAATTTCCTTTCCATCAGTTGTACACTTTTCTTTTCATTGCTTTCCACCCCATACAACCGCTTCCAGAGCAGCCAGAATAGAAATGAAAAGAGAGATTATCATTAACATCCGCCAGCAGAACCATGCAGTCAGAGATGCAAGAGAGCAGGAGAGTGGAGATTTACAATTGGTATATGATGAATATTTTCTGCTCTGAACATTTCTTCATGGACATCAAGAATGAATCAGTGCAGCTTGATATGCCAGAAGCCAAGAGGAATAATGTATGACTTCTCCATGAGGAATATCCCCCCATGTATGACTCTGCACGGCTCTCACCTTCTGACGTCTGATGTTTATTTAAACCTGGTTCTCGGGCATATCGAGCCGTACGGCGTCTTAAGGTCCAGCTCAGTCACTTTCTGTGCACCTCACTTTGTCTTCCTCTGTCACATTCTACTACATAATTCAAAGCGCTTGGCCAGTTGAGCAGAAATGAGTGTGTGATTGAAAGGGTCACCTGCTCAAATCTGCAGCCTCAAAAATGAAATCTGTGATTCCCATGTGATGGGTGTCACAGGTTAACAGTTATTGGCAAAAGCTGCGTACCACCTGGGATGTTACTGGCAGTGATACAGGACTTTCACTGTGGTGATATGGTCTGTAAACTGTGATGGAAACGTTGCATATTTGCACATTGGTTTTGTCAAAATAGAAAATGAAATTCACAATTTGGCATGGATCCACTCTGCTTACCCACTATATTGTAGGCACTCAACTGTTTTTGTTGTGCCTATAACATTAGATGGGCTGATGCCAGATTCACAGAACACAGGAAGTGGAAGTTTCTTAAAAGTTGTAATACTACTGACAGCCCCTGGGGTTGCCTTGAAAAAGCCCTGTAGATTTACACTGAACTTCCATCTAAAAACACTTAGTCGATAAATTCTTTCCCAAGGCATATTCCACTTTCATGCTTTTTATTTTATTATTATTTTTTAGCCTTTCTCAAGTGATGTGGTGATTTGTTTCCTCTAGGAATCAGATCGCAGGTTGAATAGAGAGCTGTGGTGATTAATGGGTCAGTATGACAGCTTAATAAAGCTCTTTTTTTCTTGACAGACAGCTCCACTGTAATTGTTAACTAAGGTTCTATTAACATGACTGTAAAATGATGTTGTTGCAGAATGCTTGATGAAGTCTTTCATTTTACTGACTCAGTAAGCTAGTGCTTAGCATTAGCTCACCTCTGACCCCTCAGACCCCCATAGTTTCACTATTTTTGTCCAAATAAATAGTCACTTCTGGTTTCTCAAAGCTAAAGTGGCAATGGATGAATAACAAACTACTGGCTGCAAAATGACAGCCCAGAAACCAATGGGTGAAGGTATGGTTCCTCCACTTAGTCATTATGTACCGTCTATGGATTCATCACATACAGAAAAGAAGTGTGAAATTTGTTCTTGTTAATGGTACATCTCTGCTATGCATCATCAGCCTTATTTTGTATACGTTATAGTTTGATTCATGTCGTTTTTAGTGAGAAAACAGCTATAGTACAACCATGAATCCCATCCATTTAGATTTTTTTTTCTGTATTGATGGTGTTTTCAGCATCTACTATACATCTTTGCATAGATGTTTGCAATGATTCCCACCCTTTGAAAGTGAACCATGTGTAATATCTTTGTGATGACTGAGGTGATTACTATTATTATCCATTCATTTTTTCCCCTAAAATTTAAACAAACTAAACAAACTTTTTGGAACTTTGGGCACAGCCTTGCTAGCTGCCTTGTATTTGTGTTATTTGTGGTATACTTTATGCTAATAGTCCCATTTTGTTATCTCTACACTCAATATGCAGGTATTAGATACATATCTTAAAGATATGTGGGACAGTTTTATCTAAAATGCAGAAGTACCTGCTCTGACTTTTCAAATGAGCAAATGTGTTTCTTGGCTTTTTTCATCACACAGTAATGTAATGTACGCATTAATTCTTTGGTCTTACAGCTGCAGATATACCATGAATACACAGTGAGACTTATCTTTACTGCCAGTGGAACAGTGGAAAAATGTGTTTTGTAAGGATAGAAGGCCGGCTTTAGGATTGCTTAGGGAAAGAAAAGTATGTAGATGTAAATGAGCCAGACTGTTTGTTAAAGACAGCAACTCTTTCCCTGGTTGTGTGGCTGGTGCCAATCTAACATTAACTCTTCCTGGACAAAAAAAAAAAAAAAAAAAACAGTAAATGCATTTGGCACTTGACAGGCATTCATTTAATTCCTGTGCTGCTGTTTTTTCAGGACACGGGAACAAAGATCTTCACAGTAAAACTTAAATGAATTTGATAGAAGCCATCTAATCACAGCCAGTTGCCTGTTGGATGAGCAGAGCGTACCTGACTGACAAGAGAAAAAGCTCATGGCTTCAGGCCAGCAAACACTTGACTGACAACACTGCAGCCTGTCAGTCAACAAACTTAACAGCAGGCTACAAAATATGGAGAGAAACATTTGCAAAATGAAACGCTTACATCTGGCTGACATCCAAATACTGTACGAACAACATTTAAAAATCTTCTTCCATTACTGTTGTTAAGTTACAAAATCTGTAAAAAATATTTGCTGCAAACTTTTATGAAAACTGTGATGGCCTCCTGTCTCGACTCCAAGCCTTTGCTTGCTGGTGAGATCTGGAGGTGTGGTCCTATCAGGGAGACTGGCCCACACCGGAGTCACAAAGCAGGATGCACTAGTGCAGACAATCTCAATCTTGTCGGGATTGTTGGTTTGGCTTATTTGACTTTTTGCACTTTCATGCAAGTTCACACATCCTCACAATACACTCAATACACTCAGGGGTGCGTAATGTCAGTTTTTTATTACATCACAAATGCGATGATTTGTTTATTTAGTATTGTGAGATGACATGAGAAGTCATTCCAGAAACATGGCAACAAATGTAAATATCATGTTGATTTATTCATATTCATTATTATTATATATTACCCCTCTATCCCATACTAAATTAAAATGATTTGGTTTCCTGGTGTGTCCACACATACTGCACCATGTTTCTTTTAAAACTCTTCTTTGCTTGTTGTAACATCCGTCAACATCCTTTTTTTTTTTATTATTCACGTGACTCTAGTTGCGGAAAAAGGTCTTTCCATTGCAGTTTTGCATTATATACCAATTGTGCCTCGGCCAAAAAACCACCTCTTGCCATGCCAAACTTTTCAGCGAAAAATGAGTTTGGGCGAAATTGTTGTTTTTCCATTTGGTACATTTTTATGCACAAGTTACATTTGCCAATTTGAGGGTCAATGGAAAAGCGACTACTGATGAACTGATAAACTGACTGGCTAATTTAGTTTCTTAAACAAATTTGGTTACATGTTAAACAGTCTTGTGTGGTCTTCTCCTTTTTTGTCCTTCCTGTGAGCCAGGTCATGACAAAACATAACGTAAATAATTGGTGATAATGTTCAATCAACCAACCAATCAAATATTATTTATATAGCACCACATCATAACAAAAGTCATCTCATAACACTTCACATTTAGAGCTGGTCTAGACCAGACTCTTAAAGACACATGGATGCACAGCCATCTGAACTACAACTGTTTAAAATGAGAAGTGCTGTTACTAGCTAAACTACCAGTAACTTGTACAAATACCCATAACTGCCAACACTACTACTCCAAATACAAGTACTAATGGTAGATATACTCCTACTGCAGTGGTTAATACCAAAAATAAAAACCTCTACCACCCATGTAACTATATGCACTGCAAAAATCAAACTCTTACCAAGTGTATTTTTCTCATTTCTAGTCCAAATATCTCATCACACTTAAAATAA
>JAPQRP010000017.1:13529606-13541587 GCA_037367295.1 Apogon hyalosoma | reverse complement strand
ACATGATACACACAGGAGTTAGTACTTGATTGCATAACTATTGTTTTTGATGACTTTTGATGGTCTAATCATTTTTTTGGCCACTGTAGTCAGCATAAATTAATACATGACAAGAACATACATTTACTTACATTTATTTCTTTAACAAATACAAGAAATGTGCAGTTCAAGATCCTCGCAAATTCTAGTATCAGATACAAAGACATAACATAAAGTATTAAAGGTTCTGAAAAACGAATGGTCTTTTTTTTTTCTTCTTTCTGGTGAGATGAAAACTTGATAAATGCATTTCCTAAAACCAGTCTGATGATATTTCTACTTAAATCCAGTTTAAAATCCCAAGTTTGCCAAAATTGGAATTTCTATTCATGAGGTTTGAAACTGCAGTACTTTCACAGTAAAACCCCTCAGTGAGTTTTAAACTTTTTTTCAGAGAGCGGTAACTCAAACAAAGATATATCCTCTATATTTGGAAGTAATTCCAACAAAACTGAAAGACACTGACACTGAAGTGGATTGAATGATGTGCATACTTCTAATACTGCAGACAGTTTGCTCCAAGCAACATTTTCTTAAATACATAGTAGAAATTTGTCATGTACAGTGACTCATGAAGGTTTAAAACGAGTGCATATTTTAGTATTCTCCATTTAATAGACTTAACTTCATCTTTTCCTGTCTCTCTGTTGCACGAGTTCATATTCTAGCCTGGAATAGCGTTGTGTGTATCTGCCTGAGCCACTTTGTTTTCCTCATTTATAAGCTACGGCTGTGAATAAACACCAGCAGAGAGCAGACTGTCAGGAGACACTCGCTGGATTCATTAAAAAAAACCCAAAAAAACAAAAAAAAAAAAACCACTAGTTGTGATTTTGCCAAATATCAATTTCAGATTCAGCTCCTCCCATACAATATACCAACCTGTAGTGGTGAGAGGAGTCGGGTTAGGGTTAGTGTTGTTGCCTCTGCAGAATAAAAATGAGCCTGACACGGTGTAATAAAGATAGAGCAGGTCACACAAAACACTTTTCAGACCTGCTTGGTGTGTTTGTGTATGTGTGTGTCTCTATGCTCCAATTAATTCTGTGATGGTAATCAGGCTGCAGAACTCTGATTAGTATGGTTGCCATGGCAGCACTCCTGGGATCTGACAAGAGTTTCTGAGATAGATTGACAGCATGGCCCTCATAATATTCACATCTTTCATGTGTTGCACTTTTCAAAGCACATTTACCGCTTAGTCACCCTTACAGTCCTATAAATGTATGTGAAGCATCACCACAAAAACACTAACATATGGGTTGTTAAGTGAAGGGGATTAGACTGAAACATGTTTATGTACATGAGGGCCCTTTGGTTACCTCTTGCTGTGGCACTGACCTGGTTAGACCTCATCGGGGACAGATAGGGCAGAATAACAATCTTACACACAGTCATCAAGTGACATCGTAGCATTATCCATTTGACCAGCCCTTTGTCTAATCCTAAATGAATTGTTTTTGTACCTACCCCTGACCAAACTTGAAAGCAGGTTTATTTATGTTCATCAAAATCTTAAGACCAGTTGAAAAATTGCAAGAATTTACATTTTGCACTGTTGGATTGTAAGAAGGTTCTAAGTAGAGTTTCAAAATGCAACAAAGAAGAAATGGGAGTGAGTAAGGAATTTATTGAAAACAATAATTAAACTGAAATAGGCTGTTCATCAGCCCATCAAAAGTTTAACACCACACCCTTAAAAGTCAAAATCTGTGCAAAAATGTGGATTCGATGTCATTTTGTGTCTGCTATTCACACTACCATGACCTCCTGATGGCAAAGGCTAATAAACTTTCTCTCTCTTTGAACGTGGCAAGATTGTTGTGCTGCATAAACAAGGCCTCTCGCAATGCACCATCACTGCTGAAGTTGGACGCAGTTAGACAGTCATTTTGAATTTCTTGAGAAATCCCGAGAGTTACTGAACAAAAAAGTCAAGTGGTAGACTCAAAACAGTTTCACCAGCACTGAGCCGAAGGATCTGATTGGCTGTCCGTCAAGACATGAGACGATCCTCAACCTAAATTAAGGCTGTCACTGGTGCCGACTGCCATGTCAGTGTGAATACCTGACAGAAACTAACATTAAATCCACATTTTTGCACAGATTTTGGCTTTTAAAGACTGTGGTCTTAAACCTTTGATCAGCTGATGAACAGCCTATTGCAGTTTAATTGTTGTTTTCAATAAATTGCTTACTCAAATGTATTTCTGTCTCACTCCCATTTCTTCTTTTTGCATTTCAAAACTCTACTTAAAGCCTTCTTACGATCCAACATAGCAACATGTAAATTCTTGCAATTTTTTAACTGGTCGTAAGATTTTGATCAGGAGTATATTTTACAGAATGAGAAAATACTCTCTGAATCATTCTTTTAGTGACTGTTTGAAGGCTAATGCAACATGTTCTTGCATGTCTCACTGTGTAATAAGTCTGCTTGTCTTCTTGGCATCCACTGGTTCTGGTATCCTCCACCTAGACGTTGTGAAAAGTAAGACAACAGTTCGCAGTTGAGTTCAGGTGTTTGTTGTTTGGAATGTCAGCAGTCAGTGTGTTATTGACTGAGCACTTTGCTGTATTGTGACTGGAAATATTTTCCACCTGTGTCTCTCCAAGCTTGAAGGCAAATGTAGCAGTGAAAGGACAGCTGAGCACCAAAAGAACCACCATTTAGCACTCTGCATATTTAAAGTCATACCAATGGTCATAAGCTTTGCCTATAACAATATGAGTCATGTTTTACTTTAGATACAGTCCAATGAGGATAGAGTCTCTCCTAGGATTTCTCTTACACTTAACCTGACATAGAAAGAGGCTCTGTAACTGGGAAGCACCCAGGTGTTGAGCTGCTGCTCCTTTGTGTCGACAGACGACAGATGAAGTGGTTCAGGCATCTAGTAATACTAAGCACCTAGATGTGGCTTTATCAGTCAACATATCACATTACCCGCCACAATTTCCTTCCGACAATCGACTTGTTTGACCACTTACAGACGAAAACTGCCCTAGAAAATATCAAGCATGTTTGATAACATCAGGATGTCAGAGACAAGGTCAGGGGCATGTGAGCGCAATTAAACTGAGACCTTCACAAAAGAGAATGCTGATAAAACTCCACAGTTGTCCTGCTCATGTGTGACTCCTGAAAATATTCTTTTGTCTCAAGGGTGCTTGGCCCAAGGACACCCTTTAGCAGCCTCACTGTTGAGGTGCTTTGTGTATATGTGACTGGGAGACTCAGGGGCATGACCCAGGACACATCGGAGGAATTAGATTCTCATCTGTCCTACAGAACCAGGGAATCTCTCATGAAGACATGGAGGATGTTACCTGGAAAATTACATTTGGCCCGCATTGCTTGCTTGCCACTGCAGCCCTGAGGAGAGGAATTAAAGAAGTGGTTCAGCAAAAAAAAAAAAGCATCATTTTCTTCTTAACACTAACGCTGTTTAGACATGCAAATATCTCTTCTGGTAGATGTTGAGAATTTAACATAGCTCTCTGCCTCTATGATAAGAGGTGAATATAATTTTGTTTGTGTTTCAATTATGAATATGACATGTTTCAAGAAGTTGCACATTGGGACTAAATTCTACCATCGAAATAGTAACATAATTCTTAAATTTTGGTCGTCTACATGAAAGACTCCATTCATTGCATTGTGAACTAGTGGATGAATACTGTTTATATACAGTGTACCTCGATGTCAGTTTCTGAAGTCTAACTGCAAAAGATATTGCAAGGACCATCAAATAGTACCCCCCCGTTGTACTTTCACAGCCTCTAAACTGGGCTGTGTGTTGTCACACTCGATGAAACTGGTCAGCCAATCTGCAACTCTTTGATTAGTTGATTAGTGTGGTTCAGGATGAATCAATGTCATTGTGGTTGGGTGACACTGCAGACGTGACATCAATAGAATAAGAGGTTTACACATGCTCAAGCAGGAAGTGTGAGGAGCTTCTCAGTACAGGTGCTTCATCAATACTGTAGAATTGCAGTGTTTCTGATTAGTGCCGCTAATTAACTAATCTGACTTTGTTTTTTCCAGCTTCACTTCATCGTAGGTAAAACACAGCATGAGCTGGTCAATGTATCACAAAATGATTGTGTTAGATTGGGTTAATATGGTATTTTCCCTTTGGGGTAACATATTTTATTTCAGTTCAGTACTGACATAGTAATAGTGGTAAAAACTATTACTATAATATTACCTTTGTACTACAAAACCATTACTCCTACTGTTGCATTGTTATTACAGAGCTATAATGTAAATTGTTACCCTGTTTTACCTTTTGCGTTTTACTTTGGAGGTCAAAGATTGCTTTACCTGCAAAGAAATTCCTTATTTGCCTTGAGGCCACGTTGTAGAAAATGTTACCCATAACCATAACCTTGTGCACATCAAGGTTATAATAGTTTTGGATAGTTCATTATAATTTAGTTTTATTTAGTTTTGACTTTTTCCCTTAATTCAGTTAGTTTTAATTAGTTTTTAAAGCAGTTGTGCTGGTTTTTAGTTTTTTTTTTTATCTAAATGCTTTGTTTTAGTATTAGTTTTAGTTTTTTCATATCTTTTATCTTCCTTGTGGTCGTACTCAAATAAATCCCATACCGGACTCTGCTGCTTTCTCCCAACTTTAGCCTCCATGTTTCCAGGTAGACTGGGGACGAGAAGTCGACTCTAAATGACAAGTGACGAGAATTGACGGACCGTGAACTGCCGTATGGTGCCACCAGCTAAAATTGCTCAAGTGAAATAAATTGATTTCATATCAATCTGACATTGACAAAGACGTAAACTAAGGGAATTTTACACATGATGTTTAGATGCTTTAGTTTTGTAAGCACACAATTCAGTTTCAGTTAGTTATCACTTTTCTTTTAATTATTGTTTTTATTTCAGTTAACAAAAATATTTTTTTAATTCTAGTTTTCATCATTTCATTCTTCTGAAACCCCACAGTTGTTTTCTAACACAAGCTATAGAAAATAAAATGAAACTGTTTGAAGGGATGTAGGATTCTGGTGTATCTGTCAAGTGGCTTTTTTCCACCATCTTTTTATAATTACAACAACGTGAATATACATCATCCTGTCTATGCCACAGTAATGCTTCAAACGGCCAGGTGTTTCGGTGGGTATGTACGATAAGTGTCTCGTACGTTTTCTTCAAAACCTCTCAAACTGCAAATCCCTTTTCCATCTCCATCATTCCATAACCCCCCCCCGCGCACCCACACACCCCCACACACACACAGGATTACAGTTTGTTTTGTACCTGCAGGTAGAGACGTGAAGCAATTCTTCTTTGTGGTGCATCAGATTCTAGGTCCATAGGTAAACTAGTTGCTTTAAATGATAAATGGATAGTTGCAGTGTTGCATGTAGTATAAACTGTGCCAGCTGCTGCTCTGTGAGATACCATAAGGAAAATGAAGTGCACTACAAGTGACTCATTAGCATATGGGACTCGTTTCCGAATACTCATACCTCGACTTGTGTATCTTTGATTGCCTGGAATGTGACATGACACCACATAGGTATACTCTACAATTCTCTCTTGAGTATATAAGTATTTTTTTCTACGGCTGTCACTGAATATGTATATACTATTATTTACAGTATTTCTAGTGTGTTATGCTGTACTCATTTATAGTGCTATTCTTGTAATTTCATATAAAGACTATATTCAGGTAAAGTTTGCCCTTGGTGCGTATCTGTCTCAGTGCTTAGGAATGCATCTTATGTATGAATGGGCCATGAATGCACCTTGAATTATAAACAGCTGGCATGAAATAAACAGAGCATCAGAAATATAATGATCTCCCTAGAAATTTGTTATGGTACACGCCTAGTCCAAGCTGTGGTATTAAAGCAATGTTAACTTTTACTCTTGAAGTCAGTCTGCTCCAGTTTGAGATGATCTGAAACCAAAAAAATGTGATGGATGGAACGACGAATGGAAATCAATTGTACTAAGGCCAGATGAACATGGAGGAATTCGTAAGTCAGACCAGCTCAACTCACCACTCTTTGTTTGAAAATCTTTCTTTGCTCTTCAACCTATCTCATGATGTAGTCGTACTTTTAGTTTTCACTAAAGCTCTGTCAAGTAATTTCTGTTTTAAAAATTAATGCTGCCACTTCTAGTTAGAGGTGTCCTTCAATCAGATCCTTGGAAACTTTATTTATTTTCCATTTTTATTTAAGGTTTATTTAACCAGGAGAAAAGCTCATTGAGAATGGTGTTGTTGTTGGCTGAATTTGGTGAAAAGCAGTATGAAAGCAGTGAAAATATTGTTCCTAATGTAGTGCACACTTAGATGGATATTGATTTTTTTGGTGGCCTTTATCAGGCGGAACAACCAGTACAAAAACTCAAACTAATCCTTTCAGAGCCTCATATGGTTGTACATATTCTGTCATAGGTGACTCAGTGGTGCAGTGGTTAGCACTGTCGCCTCACAGCAACAAAGTCCTGAGTTCTGTGTGGAGTTTGCATGTTTTCCTTGTGTTTGCATTAGGGGTGTAATGGTGTACTCGTTTGTACCGAGTTGTTTCGGTTCGGGGCCTTCATTACAATACGGCGGTGTACCGAGTGAATACATATGTAGCCTATGTGCAGAACACAAACACTCACCTTAAGTTTCCACACAAACCTTGAAGCAGAATGCACACAGTATGATCAGAGTGGCCACAAGTGGAACCCATGTGCAGTATTGGATATCCTAGATCAGGGGTGTCAAACTCTTTTTAGTTCAGGGCCACATTCAGCCCAGTATGATTTCAAATGGGCCAGACCAGTAAAATAATAATAACAGTGAAAAAAGTGAAAATACATTATGAATATGTTTACGTCTACAAAGTGTCCTTAAAAATTTGAATAACAAGCACAACCTGAA
Organism: Apogon hyalosoma; assembly: GCA_037367295.1. Classification (NCBI taxonomy): domain Eukaryota; kingdom Metazoa; phylum Chordata; class Actinopteri; order Kurtiformes; family Apogonidae; genus Apogon; species Apogon hyalosoma. The sequence continues at coordinate 13,534,643 of JAPQRP010000017.1, read as the reverse complement.
ATGTCTTAAGAAAAATATATGCAATTTTACCAATACCGTGCCTCAGTTTATCAGTTACATGTGAATTACAACTTGCATTACAATTACAAATACACAAAACATTAAGTAACAGGCAGAATATTGGTAAAATTGCACTTACTCCTCTTAAGATATTTCATGTTGTTCACATTTGTTGAGGTTGTTCACATTTTTTGTAAATGGATAATTTGTAAATACAAATATTTTCATGTAATTTTACTTTGTTTTGTTACACTAAAATAAAGAGAAAAGTAGCTGTTTTCATTATTTATAGGTTATTACTGTAGTATTTTACTGGTCTGATCCACTTTAGCTCATACTGGTCTGAATATAGAACCTGAGCTAAAATGATTTTAACATCCTTGATTGTTAATATCTTCAGTGTAATTTTTGCATTTCACAAATTCATCCCACAGGCCAGACTGGATGCTTTGGTGGGCCGGTTTTGGCCCACGGGCCGCATGTTTGACACCTGTGTCCTAGATGGACGTCTAAGCAGTACACGCACCATACACATGCTGAACGTGGACCAGCACTGCAGCTCAGAGCAGCGTCACAGGTACAAAGCCAGAGTTAGAAGACCCTCCATCTGCTCTAAAGTCTCCGATTTGGGGGCATTTCGGATTCCCTGTCAGTTATGTCAATGAAGAGAGACAAGTTGACAAAATGAGCGGTGTGCTGGCATTGTTTCGTGAAGATCGGTTATATTTCTGGTAACACGCCAAATTTTGTAACACTTTTAAAATGACATTACCCAACTGTCAATATAACCAGTACTGAGAGACAAACTGTAACCCAACTACAGATACCAGCAGCATTTAAACAGCTTTTAGCCAGCGGTTCTGATCGAGAAAATGCTGTAACAAATGCTATTGGCAACAAAGTTTAGTTTTTTTTGTTTTTTTTTTTAAATGAAATTGGTCTCCTTCACTGTACCAAGAACATATTGAAAATGTATTGAACCAAAGATCCCTGTACTGAAAACATACCAAACCAAAATGTTTCTGTACCGTTACACCCCTAGTTTGCGTGCGTTCTCTGCGTACTCCAGTTTCCTCCCACTATCCAGTAAAGTGGTTAATCTAAATTACCAGTAAGTGTGAATATGTGAGTGATTGGTTCTTCGTCTCTATATGTCAGCCCTGCGATGAACTGGTGACACGTCCTGGGTGTACCCCACCTCCACCCATAGGTAGCAGAGATAGGCTTCAGCATCCCATGACCCTCTTGACGATAAAGCGGTTCAGAAGATGGATGCTGTCATATGCATGTCCCTGAACAACTGTCTTAATGTCCATCCACAGATGAACATTAAGATCCTGACCAACACACCCTCAGGCCTTGTTCACATAGAGGTGCAAACAATATAGTTATTTTTCATTTTAAAAATGTTTCCCATAAACACTGCATTGTTTCAAGTAAAGTGTGTCCACACAAAACCACTTACAACACCATTTTCTATATGCCAGGCCTGTAAGTGGTGCAGTAATGCTGCCACAGAAATACATCAAAACTGAGAAGATAAAGGGCTGTACATAAAGCTTGTGTGATGTAAAAATAAATAAATACATTTAAAAATCCACCATCGTTAACATGTGAGTTGAAGGAGAGGTGAAGCTGGGGTGTCATTGTTTTAGAAAAGATGGATGGTAAACACAGAAATGAGATTTGTTCACTCGGTATCAAAAGTTCCTGTATTTGGCCTCCCAAAATACTGGTTCTGTGCGGATTAAACGCCCTGTTAATAAAAACCTTCTGCAGATACCCCTAAACTTGTCTCCGTGAGGACTACCCTTCAGCCTCTTTCAGACTATGTAGCAGTTTCCAGACTCATTCACTGGGTGAAATTAAACTCAGAACAGGAGTAAAGTTATGCATTAAATCTTGGAGAATATAAATTTTATTCCTTTTGTTGTAGAAATGCAAGATTTAATAAAAACTGGTGCAGAAGGTTGTGTGTGCTTTTTAATGATAGTACCACAGGCAGGGTTTCTATATGCGGTGGTTTTAACATGGCAATTTCCAGTCAAAACATTGTTGTGCAGATGAGTTTGATTACACTCTCAAAGTTAGTGGACTGTTTGTGTTAAAAAAAAAAAGTATACTTCCCCCTATAACAATGTCTAAACTCAATTGTAACCCTGCTTCAGTCTTCCATTTGAATTCAGTTGAAGCTCTTGAGACACCATGGGTAATATTTCCTCTTGCTTTAGCATGCATTTTCTCTAGGTTAGCATTTCCAGTTTGCATTCCTGTATATATTTTGTGTTTCCACTTAAAGGTGTTGTTGTAATATGCCCTCTAGGAGAAGAACATGGCAGTTTTTTCTAATCAAGGCCCTGTTTGTCATGCAGTGTTGACTCATTTTCAGCCCATTTTCATATAAGTGACCCTAGTAAAATATGGTACTGCATTAATAACTGCTACAGTACATTGGTTTGTAGCACCAAAGCACCAAAGGTTTCCAGTTAATGCTTTTGAAAGCATCCCATGGCCAGTGCTCTTACAATATTCCCATTCTCTATGTATCTGTAATTATTCCTCCCGTACACCTGGCTGCTGTTACGTTGTTTGTCTGTTTAGTATTTAGATAGTCAGAGACAGTACCCAGCCCCTTAGTAATTCACAACCATGAGAACTGACCTGCATCTTAACTACACAGTGAAAAATGCAGAGTCAATATTTCAGTCAAGCCATTTTAACCTAGAGTATGTGTAGCTCTGTGGAGAGTAAACCAGCTCTAACAGTAGAGTTAAAAGTCAGTGTAAAGTTCTGCACAGCTGCAGTGTAAAATTAGACTCTACAGGGTGATGATTAGTGCCAGTCTGCTGCATTGCATTGTGGATCCTGGACATTTTACTCATTGGCGAGTACAGTCTTGGTAAGAACGGACTCAGAGAACGTACTTCCTATGAACACAAGTCTATCTGTTAATGGAACGGCTGCGTACTTGTGAACTTTCCTCCCTGTCTCTGCTGTATTTCTGTCATCTGCTCCTTAACGTATTTCCCTCAAATCATCACAATGTCACTTGATTTGATTTCAATACATTTGTACTAGTATTTACATGTCATTTATACATTTTGTATATTTTTCAAACTGTTATACATTTTGTTGGTTCAGTCAGGCACAGCCGCCCAGCTCACAGCTGAGCTGGCGGGCTCACGGGGAATTATTTCCCAGCCACGTCTACACGAGTCACCAACCAGTGCATCCTTGGTTCGAGCTAGCTGATGAGAACAACATCCGGGTATTCCATGCGTTCTTGGTTTATGCAAAAAGTACTTGGGCTGTGACTGATGATGTTTCACGAGAACAGAAGAACAGACAAGAACGTGTGTTGAGAAACGGTCATAGTGTTCTATTTTATGTGCAGGGGTTCAAGGGGGTTTTGTGTTCATGTTTATTTAGGTTAATGCAGAGCCCTTTAAAGAGAGTTTGACACGCTTTGATGTTGCCACTCTGGTGAGCACATGGTTCATGTTAGCCAGAGTTGTTCCAAACAAACCAAGCGCTGTCATGTTCTTCTATGGGACAAACAGCAGTGAGCATGGGAAATCTGAAAATAAACCACACAGAACTGCTGTGCCACTACTGTATGTACTGTTGTGTGTGTTATGCTTTTGAGTAGTGGGGTTGACCACTGAAAGGACTGACTTTATTACTTTGAAAACTTACATTTTGGGGGGAAAGGTTGATGTTAGCTTGGGTAGGCTACTTATGTGAGTGATGCTAACTTTACAATTTCATTCATTCTGCAGTTGTACTGTACTCATAAGGAGACAATTTACCATTTAAAGTTTTACTATTATAGGACTGAGGTCCAAGCAGAAAACAGTGGTTAGCTGTGAGCACTGTGTGCCTGCAGAGCTCTGCTCTGATAACACACACAATTAGGCATTAACCAGCAGATAGCATAGCGGCTAACTTAGCTTGCTAGCATTGGCATAGACGCTAAACTCATTAAAATCTCAACATTAGCAAACTCAAAACTCAACAGAATTCTCATAGGATGAGTCAAGTCATGCCAAGTTACAGAAGTTTCCTTTAACTCACGAATAATAACTTAAATGAACTTTTATTTATCAGAGTTCAGCTCTACAGCTACTCTCCTCCTAATGATCACATGACCTCAGCTGACAAACTGAACCAAACACCACCAGGTTCAGCAAAACAACTGAAATAAAACCCGCTGATAAAATTTGTACTAACGTTACCTTCTCTTAAAAACTCCATACTTTGTGGTTACAGTGGTTAAATCTCAACAGCTGGCCAGGTCACACTAGCTAACTATACAGCTGAAAATCAAACACAACAGTTGTTTAGGATATAAATTTATACAAATGCTAACACATACCAAAGAAAACAGAATTTACAACATAAATGTCCGCTAATACAAGAAATACACTTGATAATATGAAAGATGACGATATCTTATTAACCTAGACTGGAATTGCTTGATCAGCTGCAGTAGAATTGAATGTGTTCCAACGCCGTTACACTCAATGTAGGAACTATCGGTCCCTCCACAGCCCGGAAGTAGGTCCATGTTTCGTCCGCCATTTTTTACAACGGGAGTCTATGGAAGTGTTCTGACTCTGTTTATATTGAAGGGTTCAGGTTAATGTGTCTGTTTTACAATGTTCATTGGCCTTTTTATGTTTATTTTTATTAATGTGACATCATTAGTCAAACCTGTAGATAGAACAATGCCTTACCTGCTTGTCGCTGTGAGGCTGTCACTGTATCACAATTGAAGAGGTTTTTACTTTTTACTCTCCCTGAAGTATTAGCAACCCATGAAATAAATTATCTCCCTTGTGAGTGTAACATTAAAATACTTAATCTATCATTACTACCTTAAGAGTCCCTTAAAGAAAATTCTGAAAGTCATCCTATGACCCCCACCTGGGGAACTCCTGCATTTCTACATTGTTTCAATTTGAATTAATTAATACTAACAACTAAATTTGGAGTAAAAATAACTATAAAGTGTAATCATATTACCCTCAACAATGT
>JAPQRP010000017.1:13483795-13497614 GCA_037367295.1 Apogon hyalosoma | reverse complement strand
CAAAACCACCTTTCTGGTGTCATTAGTCAGAAACAGGGTTGAAGATGGACCTGTGGAGTTGAATTAATGAAGAATTCTGACCCAAGGATAGCATTTACAGTTTATGTAGACCACAGGGAAATGTGTGAAAATGCAGAATTCAATTTTTTTTAAAAAAGCTAAATATTACTCCTTTAAGATAAGTTGAATATGGAGAAAAATATTTTGGAACTGCCACAAAAGTAGCACTGGGTCTTTATGGGTTAATTTCTGTTCTGTTTTGTGGCTAGAAGAAATTCGTACTCAAATACTAAAACATGCTACTGGGTTATTTATTTCCAGATGACAAAGGTTTGAACAGCTGATCATGTCTATTCTTACAGTCACAGCACAGGCTATAAAAAAGTGTCCAAAGCAATGTGTTTCTGATTAAGTGATGATGTCACAAATACCAGATGACCTACATGACTGACCGATGGGGATGCTGATGGATGGAATGTGACATCATGAAGCAGCTCAATCTGTAAATTCCTCCCTGTCAACTATATCCCAGCCTTGGAATAAGTGTCAGGTAACCGGTGGATCCCACAGTGTTCCAAGATTGCCATATCCACCTGTTGCATTAAAGTGACCGCTTCCAACTTGCTCCATAAACTGCCAGAGACAATCCTGAGTATCATAAAACCCAGAATCAGCACCAGACGATGCAGCAGCATCTGGGAGAGAGAGAGGTATCCACCGTAACATTACTGAGTAATAACAGCACCTGTGCAGATATTATGTGCAGATTAGCGTTAATTGGAAATGTGACTGAAAATGTGAATTTTTTTTATTCATTATTATTCAATAAAAAATGTTCCTGGTTTTTTTTTTTGGTCTAAATTGCCCATAGGTGTGAATGTGAGAGTGACTGTTTGTTTCTATATGTCAGTCCTGTGATGAACTGGCGACTCGTCCAGCAGGGTGTACCCCGGCTTCGCCCATAAGTAGCTGGAATAGGCTCCAGCGACCCCCATGACCCTAGTGAGGATAAAGCAGGTTCAAAAAATGAATGAATTAATGATTTTTTTTAAGCTTGTGTGGTATAATTTAATTTAAAAATACGAACAATGTGTGTTTATGTTGCTCTTAATGCACAGTCTTGTCAAAAGTCGGCGCCTGGATTTATCTAAATCAGAAGTTCTTTCATTGAATAATTACTGCAGATTAATCATTTTTAAGCTGCAACAAATTCTTTAACCCTAACTGATAATCCTAGCTGCTTATTTCGTACACAACCATCAGTTTGTAGAGAGCATTAAGACTGAACAGTGGATCAGTGGAAAAGGTCATGTGGTCTGATGAATCCAGATTGAGCCAGTTCCAGAATGATGGATGCATCAGGGTGAGAAGAGAGGTGGATGAAATGATTCACCCATCATGTCTTGTGGCTACAGTCCAAGGCTGTGGGGGCAGTGTTATGATCTGGAGCTCTTTCAGTTCAAAAATTCTCCAAGATGACAATGACAGGATTCTTCATTCATTTCCTTTGGGCTTGTGAAAGAGTTGATCGTTTTCACACACGGAGAAGCTTTGGGATGTGACGGAGAAGACAGCCGTTGGACTATCTCATCATCAGTACAAGATCTTGGCCAAACGTCAGCGCAACTCTGGATGGAAATAAATGTGACATTGAATAAGCATTATGTGGCATAAATGATACCACAGTGCCCTGTAACGATGACTTTAATGTTTGCAAACCCATTAGAACATATTTTTAAAACTAACTTAAATTCATTCCACTTCTTAATAAAGAAACAGACTTACTTGTGGTTTGGGAGCATTTGGTGAATCTGTAGATGACATTTTGAGATGGCTCTTATACTCAAGGGTCTAGTAAGTTTGGCGGGGTCCAGCCGAGTGTTGATGTTTTCAATATGGAAATAATATGCATATCCTCCTGGCCCTTCCCCTCAAACCCTCCCCTCCACGCCAAAAAGGTGACAGAAAGTAGAAACTGAAAAACCACAGTAAACATAAAAAAGCCGTGATCAAAAAAGAAAAAAACATTATTGAAATTATAAGCTGTCATTGATAAAACAGTGACATCAAACAGAAATATGATTTTCATTCAAAAACATATCAGAATGCAAAACATAACAAAAATGAAATAATATAACATTTGATGTCCGTGTTTTAAACTTCAGCAAAGCGTTATCAATGCCAATACCTCTTTTGATGCCATTACAGTTTTTTTATAAAAACACTTTTTTCAATGCTAATGTTTCTTTTTTTCAGTTTCAGGGTGTGTTTTCAGTGTGAAATTTTACTTTCAAAATCAAACATTAAAGTCATCATTTTGGTTCCATAGACATCAAAGCTAAAGAAGTTCCAACAAAATAGAGTGACTTTCTTTTTTTTTTTTTTTTTTGAATAGTGTATATTATCACATTTCACCTGTTAGAGCCTGTACCTCATACTACATTAGCTCAGGTTTGACTCCTTGCTGCATGTCATCCATCTCCATCTCCGTCTCATATTTCCTGTCAATCAAAAAACATCAATTTCATAAGAAGCAAAGAACACCAGCAAAAAAAAAAAGTAAATTAATTTAAAAAATATCCAAAGGAGGAGGCCTGGCATCTACAGCGGAACTTTATATCCTGCAGTTACACTTCACTGGAGCGTGTTAATATCTGGTTCTCGATGGTATTGGACACTTATTATATCCATTGCAATTAGAAAATGTTGTCACTGAATAGGCATCAGTGAGTTGAATGGTACTTTTCTCACTTTCACCACTAAAGCAGTCACAAGTTTGTACATATTATTACATTATATAAATTTAAAAATAAGGTTGTTCTAAGGTACATATTTGTATATTAGTGTAAATGCCCTAGGATCCATATTATGAGTCAGCGTCCTGAACAGAAAGTATTTTTTACATTAAATATTCACCACATAGCATGTGTATGATGAAATACTCAATTACAAGTTCATTTATGACATGACAGTCAAACTGACATTCATATCTTCACCGTGACGGTTTAAATAACTTTTTGTCAGAAGCACAGTGGTGAAGGTGGTGTTACATACACACCACAAGGTTCCACATTATGAAATAGAAGCGTACCTTTTTCTTCATATAGTGGCTGCAATAGCAATTTTGACTCAAAGCTTCAGTTGGCAGTATTTTTTTTTTTTTGGAAGTATGAGGAAAAACTCCTTAGTAATTTTTCAGCGTGGGGTGATTCGGATCATGTGTGAGGCAATGACATGTCACCTCACCTTTTGGTCAATCACAGATCTTTGAAAAAAAAAATCTAATCTGAATCTGTATTTGTGTAGTTGACTGAAAAACTGGCGCCCATTGTTTTCTGAACTGCTGTTTTGAAGTTGACAGTTTGCAATTTAGACATTGCCGTGTTGACTTTACTATGCTAGAAGTGACCACATTTGGACAAAAGGGGTGGAGCTAAAGGAGTGCAAGGGATAGGTGAGCTAATGCAAAAAACGCCACTTACTGATTAAAGTTTATTAAAGCATTTAATTTTGCCTAAAATCTTATAAACAAAGGAAAAAACAACACATGGATCAACAGAAGACTTCCAAATGAAATGAAAACTCAGAATGTTGACTTAGTAGTCAGCATGGTGTAAGTCTACGGGTGCTGGGGCTTTTTGGAGCTACCCTAGTGGCCATCAGTGGCATTACCACTTAGACCGAACTGTTTATTGTTCATATAATGGGTTTGAAGTCTTAAGTGGTGGTTTGGAAATAGGGATGTACTGTAAGTGCTGTCTTTGTCATTTAATTGTACTTGTTAAATATAATGAATGAGAGAGAGAGCGAGTCAGAGGCTTGTCACAGAAGTAAAACAACACCTCTGTGACCCATGATATTTTGGCCTCATTTTTCCATAGCAACACACACACACAAAACAAAACAAAAAAACAAAAACATATGTAAGAGAGCACAAGAGAGCTGGGGGAAGAGGATGTGCCATTTCAAAGATATGCAGGTTTTTTTTCCTGTTCCTATAAATGAGCATTTTTACATGTTGTACAATGCACTCGTCTACAGACATGAATGAGAAGATCAGATGTTCAGATTACCAGATCTACGACTGAAACCAAAGAAAACAGCTAACTTTGTTCAAACGGGGGTGGGTTCCAAGAATTAGTTGAAATCCCATTTAACCACATGTATAAATGTCATATATTGTGTTCAGTGGCTGCATGTGCAAAAAATGTATTTCATTATCCATTTGGATATTAATGGTGATGTATATTAGATTAATTCTGAAAGAAGAAGAAGGAAATGTTTATGCTAGCCTTAAAAAAATGCACATATACTAGTGGTGCATATGAGCTAGCTTTTCAAATTATTACATACACACAAGAAGTACTACTTTGATTATTTACACTGGTAACGTTTCATCTTTGACACATCCTGTGTTTACAACATTATACTTAGATGCATTGGAAATTATTCCTTTTCAGTGCAGGCCTTCTTCCACTCAACTATTAATTCCCTTGGTTAATAAATATGGATTCAGTCCTCCTTACTTCCTCCTTTTTACCCACTTCTCGTTCTGCTCTGCTACCACCTCCCCATTCCTCCCCACTTTCACCTCTTCATCCCACCGTCTTCTGGCCTGAAATGTATATGTGAGCCAGACAGCATGGGGTATTTAAATCAGTCTCGGCCCTCGGGAAAATGCTGCAGGAGAGTATACACTTAAGGTGCTTTGGGAGAAGGGGTGGAGGAATGGATGAAAGAGTTTTGCAGGGGTTGTAAGAACACCTCCTTCGTCCTTTCATCCTTCTGTCGTGTCCCTCACCCCTCAGAGCCTCTCAAGGGTGTTTGGCTCTCAGCTCTGTCACTGATTTTTAACATTTCTTAGTGCATGAGCAAGCAAGACATCCTCCGCACAGCATGGTGCCACAAGAAGGTGTTTGTTCTCTAATATTACCCATTCATGTTCTGTTTAAGCATGAGCTGTGTGACTAATTGGTTGGCAAGTTAAACTCGTTAAACTCAAGGAAAACTGGCAAAGCAGTGCACCGATGTATATTTGGTTTTTTTTTTTGTTTCGTTTTTTTTTGTTTTGTTTTTTTTTCAGGAATGCAGCAGAACGTCTTCAAAAATTTTGCTCTGCAGCTGAGCCAGTGTTTTCTTTAAAGTCATCCTGTTATGTCATGACATTCCTTGAGCTGTTGAGCTGAGGAGTTGGAAGAGGAGGAGTTGGCTACTGCTTATAGACAGTGAAATAACTCAAGTCTAAAAGTAGATGTCTATATGTGCACTTGCTTATTGTATGTAACTTCTAAAAAGAGCGGTAAACTCATAAATATTTTAATCTCATACCAGGTTTGGAAATGGAAACTTTTGTTTCCAGTTCACTCTTAAAAATGTGTCAGTTGCCACATAAGTGCAGAACACACTGTCTCATGCCTTGAAAAACATCTTGTAATGAGGTATTTCCTGAGAATTATAAGCTCTTTGAGGCCACATCAGAAAAGAAATTAAGCCTTTAAGTGCACCAAAGGGACCTGAATACAAGTACGAAGGCTCCGAAGAAATTTCAATACCAGCTCATTGTGTATGGAGATGTTAGGTGTGGAAATGAATAAGAAAGCTTGTCTAAACACAAGTTAAAAAAAAAAAGAGAGAGAGAGTGTAGTTTGAATTCATAAACTATTAGATGTTACACATCAGGTAATAGGTGCATCTGTTAGATTATAGCACAATAGGTTCCAGACAGTTATAATTAGACTGGAGCTGAAACACTGGAACAAACTCATTTGCTTTGACAAACAGCAGAAATGAGTGGGGAGGCTGGTGTAAATGTCACAGTTCATCCTTGTTTCTCCAGTGATTATAAAATGTATTATAACACGGGAGGCAGCGCAGGCGCCCACTTTCACCTTTCTCACTGGAATTGTCATGGAAATGCTGCCTTGAGATTTTTCACAAGATAATTCAATGAGAGACAAGGACATTGAGAATTGCAAGTGGGGTGTGAAAACCCAAGGCCAAATGATTATGAGCAACAATGATTCTGCTGCCCTTTGTTACTGCCCCTCTTGCCTGTATTTTCTTTTCTTTTTTTTTTAACTGAAAGAAAGCATTGGCTGTTGGTTTCCTTTCTTCCGTGTAGTGCATCAGTGCAGAGTAGGAATGCTTAAATAAAACTGCCTTGTGTGAATTCAGAATCACACAGTGAGCGTTGTCACAAAGTCCTTGACAATAACTGATGCTAGACCCACTTATACAACCATTTATGTAAGCTGTCTCATCTCAAGGACCTGTTATTTATTCTGAGGGGATTATGTTGTTGTTGCTACTCTCTGTGATGGCATGCATTTTAAAACAGATAAATACAGAGAGAGAAACAAGAGATACTGTAAGGTTTTGCAGATGTCTGATTTGGTTTATCAAATTTTGATTGTATGAATGATCATTTCTCTACATTTTTTGTCGTACAGCAGTAGTTTCTAAAGTATTTTTTTCCTGTTTTGCTGCAGTTTCAACCTCTGCACTCCATCGGTGATTTTACAATACTACTCGGAAGAAAACGACAAGTAAAGGCTCATTTATTCCTCGTGCAGTCCATTAGCTTAATACAAAATGATATTGCTAACTTGACACTTTGCACTTATTTAATAGGATGCCATTCAAAAAACAAGCTGGTTATTTTCCTTTAAGGTGATGCAGAGGTGGTTTGTTTTGCCAACTTTCTCCACACATCCCTACTAAAACAGTTGTGTTTTGTACATGCTAATGCTCTTTTTCCCTCATACACAAACATATCACTGCGGTCGGCCGGCGCATGCTGACACACTCATTAGGCATTCTTTCTGGCTTCATAAGCAAAGGAGGAGAGGCAGAATAATTTCACTCTTACACACACTTATGTTATTCAACTCCTGACAACAATTCATTTGCTTACATTGCATCCTTAATTTCAAGCCTGGCTTTTAATTCCTCAAATTGACACTTGATCCCTGTGGAAGTAGAGGACAGACAATTACTGCAGATGGACAAAAACATGCATGCACACTTGGAGATACACACTCACACACAGCGGAATAATTAGTGATCGGTTCATTATACAACACCAAAGTCCCTGAGGGCACAGATAATTTAGAATGGGAAATCTACTGCAAACCCACAGGATATTATGTGTGAGTGTGTGTCGTTGTGTATGTGTCCACAATACACCTCCTCAGTTGCTCATATAACCATATGGATAACACTGAAGAAGACGGTGGGGGGGAAAGCTGATACCATGGTGGAGGAATTCAATACATAGCATCCCAGATCTAACAAAAACACACACACAAACAAATGCACACACACATGCACCTGCTCATTCTCTTTACTTCCTGTAGTATAAACAATTATGCAAAAACAGGGTTGAACCTTCAGTTACTGACAGCAACAAATACATTTTAAAAAAGTATAATCTAACATTTTTTGTGTTTTTAACTCAAGTCTTGATTACCCTCTTGTAAATGTGCATACACTGAGCCCGATCCACCCCTATGATCTTAGTTAACACTTTGACAGCTGTCCAACGTTGTCTTTGTTACACATGCTTAGGTTACCACAGCAAACCACTTTGTAAAAGCATCTTATTTTCACTGTGCTTTTGTCCCCTGGTGCAACACTTCTGTCTTAAACAAGCGGAATCTAACTAACAACCAGTCCTGTGCCTCTAGTTTGAAAAAGAGGGAGGCAGGTTTGCTCCCTATCTTTTACACTTCAGGGCTTGGAAATGAACATTTATCTAATATCATATTAATTTTGACTTAAAAAGTGAACAGAAAATGAATTTCAGATTGTTTAGAATGTATTTTTATGTAGTTACAGGAAGCATTTATTCTATGCTCTGGAAAATCATGATTTCTGAATTTTTACTTGTTACTAGGAAGGCATTATTAAGCTCTACATGAGGTGTTTCTGTTTTTTCTTTAGGGTTTTGAAGGGGCAGACATCCTTTGGTGGTGTGGTAGTAAGGCTGTATTATGTGCTTTAAAAACATCCATTGTGGACTGGCTTCAATTTGTGTTTTTAAGTGTTGTAATCAATGTCTGTATGACTAATGAATACTTCTTTATGTGTATATGTGTGTGTGTATGTATATGTATATATATATATATATATATATATATATATCTATATATATATATATATTCGTACTGAAGGCATTAAAACTATGAATGAACATATATGGAATTATGTAGTAAAAAAGTGAAAAAGAGGGAAGCAGGTTTGATCCCTATCTTTTACAATTCAGTGATTGGAAATGAACATTTATCTAATATCATATTAACTTTGACTTAAAAAGTGAACAGAAAATGACCGTCAGAAAGAGTTACCATTCTTGTGAAGTCAAAACGTAACTCTAAACATGTTTTGTATTTTAGATTCTTCAATACTCCCCCTTTTGCTTTTATTACTGCTTTGCACATTCGTGACATTCTCTCAATGAGTTTCATGAGGTAGTCACCTGAAATGTTTTCCAACAGTCTTGAAGGAGTTCCCAGTGATGCTGAGCACTTGTTGACCATCTGCGGTCCATCTCATGCCATTTAAATGAGAAGGTGAGTTCAAACTTTTGACTGGTAGTGTTGCCTTCAGTGGTATAACTGTAAGGCTACATACACCAGGTGTGTATTGAAACTGGTCACTTCAGACTGGGTTGTGTAAATGTTCCTCATGTCTTTCAGATGGTTGCAAAGGCCTTAGCAAGTATTTAGTAGATGTTTCAGATTGTTTCTAAGGCTGTTTGAGGTGGTTGTCGGTAACCCTCTGTGGGGGAGTGGTAGTATATACAGATATGTGTGCTCTAAAATGGTCAATTTGGAAAGGATTTTGATTTGTTATTTTTAAATTGTCATTTCTAAGCAAAGCGGTTAGGACCTCAACTTCTAAATGGAGCTGTTATATCTTATATCTTATTATAGCCAGAGTTTCTTAATGTTGTAATACCTCTGATGACCACGTTGGCTGGCTCCAAAAAGCCCTGTAGATAGACTTACACTGAAGAACTTCTCTCTAAAAACATTATGTCAGTAATTTTTCTGGTCTCATCTATTCTCTTTGGGGCTTCTTCTAAATGATCTGAGGCTTCATTTTTAAATTATTTCTCCGTTAATCAGGCCTCGGGTCAAAAAGACGGCTTGATGCATTCTGTGTCTGGCTTTGATTGACAGGTCTGTACGACAGCTCACTTAGATGCCGAGTCAGACTTGGGTTTGACCGACAGCTCCACTATTGTTATTAACAGATTCCACTAATAAGACTGTAAATGGCGTTGTTACACAGTGCTTAATGATGTGCTCTGTTTTACTCAGTAAGTAAGGTAGCACTTGGCATTAGCACCCCTCTGACCTCTTGGACTCCCATAATTCAACCTTTTTTGTCCAAATATAGTCACTTCTGACTGCAAAAAGCCAACATGGCACCAGTCAGATCGCAAACCTTTGGCTCCCTAACAGCAGTCCAGAAACCACTCACACTCTTACACTCTTTCTGTGTACTAGTTACGTAGAGTCTATGTTTCTAAGGCAGCAGTAAGCGCTCCCTAAGGCTTTGATAAGTGGTTACAAGTGGCCACTAGTGGTGAAGTACCAAGGCTCTATTTTATATTACATTTCGGACTGGATTAATATAAGTTCGAGGCACAACATTCTAGTTTAAGGTGGTTTCTGAGGCTTTTTCAGGTTCTCACTGATATCCTCAAAGAATAGAGTAAGTCTACACTGCAGTATAGATTTGGATACAGATGTATTTGATCATTGTGCATGTTATAAAATGAATATGCATTAGGATGGAAGGATGTTACTCCCTGATACTAGGTCTTTGAGGTGTTTCTGCTGCATTTTGAAGGTTGAAAAGTGGACTTTGCTGATAGCGTTTCAGATATAAATTGAGATTGAATAGTCTGTATTAAACAGTCGGAACATATCACATGCTTCTTTCTTTCATTCTGTACCCTACTCAGTGCTTCCCCCAGTCACTGATAAAATGACTCTGCAACAGATGGTGAATTCACCTGTGTACAAAGACCGGCCAGTAGCAGATGGCTAGATCATTGCTTTCCACCATAAGTTGTCATGCTTCATTCACTTTCAGAATTTGGAATTATATGTTTTTAACCAATTTTGGATCTCACTTATGCTACAGCAACTTTTTACAGTTGATGTAGAATTCTGTCATAATCAACGCCGTTTGCTGAAGACCATACACCCTTTTCCTTCAGTGCTTTCATGTCTTCCTGGTCACAAACCCAACATCTTCCTCTCTCTATATTTTGTGCAGCCACATGACTCTTTGACCCCAATTTGTCCTCCCACTCACTGATCTTGTGACTCACAAGTCTTCACCAAAGCTTTAGTCAAGACACGATTAGTAAGGTTTGCATCTAATTCTTAATGCTGTGGATTCTCTTTGTCACATATTATTACTTTAAGCATCTCCGTGGTATCACAAACTGTCACTCGTGATATAAAAGCTGCTGCTAAATCTACAAACTATAAAATGATGAAAGAATTGCTAACAGGTGGGAGGAGAAAAGAGAGAGGGTCTGAAAGGAGTGAAAATGAGGAAGAAGGATATAGCGAGGGATATTCTCTTCCAAAGCCTCTTACCATTAAGCATTTACAGCTTAAGAAAGGCTAAGGAAGGTCAGTAAAGGAGATGTGAACCAGGACGTTACTGAGCCACTTTTTGAACAACAGGTGGCTTGTGAGTACGTAAGCGTTCGTCTGTGGCTGCATAGGACAGCTGTAAAGCACAGGCTACAGGCTTTTTACACAAATTAAACAAGGAGAATTGTGGGAAGGTAATTTGGTTTCCCTCTCATCTTCTTGTGTGACTCTCCAGTGGCTCGGATTCCTGTTTAAACATTCACCTGATGTCTGCTGGCGTCAGCTATTGAAATTTAAAACCTGCTAGAGAACCTGAGTGTGATAGGAGTGAGGTAGCGGTGTCTAGGGGTAATTCTGTTTTATTCCCACAGCGCGTTACGATACATTTTGTATCTCACTATCTTTAATTAAATAACTCTGTCAGGCTGCTTGAGTGATGTGTTGTCGTGAAGGCTTATTACTAATAATCTGACCTAAAGGTGGTGCTCTTTCAATGGGAGGGGACGAATGCATGGAGAAAAAAAAAAGATTAAAAAAAAAAAAAATAGAAGCACACAGTAAACACTTAAGTATACTCCCAAAGGTCAGTAATGATTCCCCATCAGTTCAGTCTGTTCAATTTACTTTGTTAAAACAGCAGCGTCTGATAATTGAAGTGAGAACATCCATTTGCAATTGGCTGTCAGAACTGCTTCATGTCAAACAATTTTCAGTAATTTAATTGCAAAGTGAATCAATTTCCTGCGTTGATGTTAACTGAGAGTGACTTCACCCATACTGGCCGTGGCCCCCAGGTTACCTTGTTACTGTATGTGCTGATCTGCAATAGCACGGCTTATGGGGTTTATTATATGCCCTACATGTGTGAATATTTACAGCGGGCTTTGTTGAAGAACTTGAGATTTAAGATTTCTCCAAAATGAAATTTATGTAAATACTAAATACGGAAATGCTTTTTTTTTTTTTATGCCTCAAGTGATTTCTTTTCCATTCCTTTGTTTGGTTTGGAGCTTTTAGGCGGGTGTGAAAGCTGTGTCTGCAAATCTGTTGCAGACTAAACAACCAAACTGATGGTGTTTTTAAGTCTGTAGCTGTTGATTGATTAGAGTGGATTTGTCTGGGGCAGGAAGAGTGATTAGGGCAGCGGCTCTTGTTTTGTTTGCCCAAATTTCAAGCACACACGCTATTGCTATTCCAGGTCACAGCTTGAGATACTGTAGGGATTACTGCTACCAACTGTTGCACTAATGATTTTGCTCATTTCCCAGGATACAACATAATCTGATACAGGATGCTTTAAGTGTGTCTTGCAGAGTATGATAGTTTTGTCAGTGCAAGGTTAGATTACTAAAAATACACCAGTGCAGAAGTCATTGGTGAACAGACCCATCACTGAGGTGCTAGTCTTAGTACTAATCCTAAATTGTAACTTTATGATGCTTTTTTTTAACTGATCTGCAGTGTTTTAATAAGGTGGAATGAAATAGTTTAATGTCACAAATTAATGCTTTGTCTGGACTCAACTACAGATTGGGGAATAGTCTTAGATGCATTGAAAAGATGCATCAGTCTCTGTCCTGTTCTAACCAGATGGTGTTTTTTTTTTTTTTTTGACTGCATAAACAAGTGTAATTTTGGCAGAAATTCAAAAGCCAAACTTTTAGCTTTTCATCACTTTGGTCACCATGGTAACATCAATGAACATGTGAGTGCCAGGATTTTCCTTACAATATAAAAATAATATTAGAGTGGTGATGGAAGCTCCTCCCACTCCATGGTATGTCAGCGCAGAATGTCCCTGTTTCTAGCTGTCCTTTATTTTTAATTACCTGTGTCTGTTTTCTGTTTTTGTTTTTTTTTTAACCTAGATTGCATATATTAATATTTTTCATATGTTTCTATGCACTGATGATTAGTGCTTTCCAAATGTACTGACACTTAGTTACCATAATTATTTTTCTCAACAGTAAATTTATTATTTGACCATCTCCTGCATATTAATATTAATTAAATAGTTGGAAAAGTAACTTTTGCACCACTTTAAAATACACTTCACTTCTCTTATTAATGCCCACATGAATACATCATTTTTCATTTAGTTATTTAACATTGTTTTGGGATTAAAAGAACTGTCAAATTCTGTTTTTCATTGTGCCCATTATCATTATGATGAAATATAAAAATGTAGCTGGAGAACACCCTGGACCGTCACTGGTATTTTTCTAATTAGCTGTCTGAAACCAGTGGACTCAACGGCATGTCTTCCACACACCTGTAATCAGTGTGTTTAGTTCCTCCGCTTACAGACTGTACAGACAAATTCTTAGGTTTCATATCCAGCCTTGGATGTTTGAATGGAGTCGCTCCTCCTCCTCCTCTTCCAGGAGAGCTACCACTGGAGTCTTTTGTGATTAGATTAATAGAGGTGCAATGTTTTACGATCTGTCTATGTCTATTTACTGTCTATGTTTCCACCTCAGAAAAACGTCATCAGCTGAGCTTTCAGCCATTGTGCAGATGTGTTTAATACTGATGGATTTATGATTCACTTGCATCACTGTAATATGGTGTAACATTACATCATAAATGGGAAATTAGTTTTCTCCTGTAGTATCCATTAACCCACTGTTTCCCAAGAAAAAAAATAAGAGGTAATGAATGATTTATATTTCAGTACTTGTAATGATGTTACTGATGTGAAAAAAGTCACCAGTTACTGTCAGAAGTAGTGGCGTTAGAGCAACATGTTACCTTTGTAAAACTATGACTGAGTTAACTTTTTTCTTTTTTTTTTACTATCCTGTGACAGCTATACTTTATTTGTATGAAATAGCAAAGCACGTACTCTGTCTATATCTGCCTCTTAACCCATAAAGACCCGGTGCTACCTTTGTGTCGGTTCCCAAATGAATTATTCTCTCTATTTAACTTTTTTAAGCCATTTATTACCATGTTGTCCACTGTATTTTCTATGTTTCACTGTAAAGCATATATTTTCCTATATTTAATTTAGATGTTCATGATAACTCAGAGTACATTTAAAGGTTATCATATCAAAACAGAGAAAACGGAAGAAAAAGTGACTTTTTCAGCAAACATATTATTAACTGAACATAAACCAAGTGTGTCCATCCACTGTCATTTATCAAACTCCATGGGTTTTACTGGTGAATCAATGTTGTAGAAGATGACAGTGTTTC
>JAPQRP010000017.1:13466749-13479796 GCA_037367295.1 Apogon hyalosoma | reverse complement strand
TCAGCTCTGAAATTAAACTACTATGAGCTATTTTTGTTGTTATCATTATATTTGTCCAAACAAATGTACCTTTAATTTTACCAGGCATTGAAATGAACAAGAAATTGAAGAAAACAAGGGTGGTCTAATAATTTTTTCCATGACTGTACAGTCAAGGTATGGTAGTAGAGTATTCAGACTCTAAAGTAACAGACTGTGTGAGAAGGCTCTGGGCTTTTAAGCAAAATGCTGGTGCATTAAACTCCAAAACAATGAAAGCAAATGTCATATTCTGTAACTTTTTAATCAATAACTGCAGGAAGTTTGTACTGAGTTGAAATGGAAGGTTTTGCTTTTTTTCTAAAGAAATAAACCAATGCAAAAAAAGTATACAAAGTACTGATACCAAAGAAAAAGTGAATCTGACCCTCTATGAAGGTTGTTTTGCAAGTGGAAATCACAGGCACAGTCGTAATTGCTGTATTTTCATATAAAAGCACAAGATCCCTCCCTCCCCGAGTCACGTAAAACACTATTATAGCAAACTTTTATCTCCACCATCCAAACAAAACACATTTCCATATTTCATTTTTATCCCTTTTTATTTTACACAACATAACAACACAGTACATGTTGTCTTTTTCTGTACAGAAGCTTTCCAGGAGCTTGTGACCAACACAGGCTGTAGTATACCAATGTCAGTGAAAAGCTCACAAGGTTTTTTTTTTTTATGTTCTTTTTTTTTTTATTCTTCCCTTTAAAAAATATCAATTTCATAAGAGGTCTGTTAAAGTCTTCATCTGTTTGTTCTGTTTTGTCTCTGTTTGTGTCTGTCTAAATGTCAGGAAATGTCTGTATTCCTCAGAAGGTAAGAAAGGCTATGTGTGAAATCTCTCTTCGTTTTGTTTGTCCCCTCCATCCTATTTCCTCGTTTACAGAGCGTGGTGGAGTCCTTAGTCCGGTTATATCACCTGTCAGAGGGTTTGAAGGAACGTTAGTGCAAAAGAAGGCACCGACCGCTATTCTCTTGCCACTGTACGGACACACACTTCCTGTGGGCATGTGAACATAGAATAGTGTGCTTTTCAGTTCTTATATTGTTTTTATTCCTTTTTTTTTCCTGTAATATTTCCCTTTTTGTGGTATTTTCGGATAAGGTGAGTGTGAATTGAGAAATGACGTGGCGAGCCCATTGTTGTTTTCTTTTGTGCTATAAAGTGGTACCGACGAGACAACTTGGGGACGCAACGAGACAAGGCAAGTTATCCACTCGCTGAATGACCAACTGCAAATCAGAAACTGTCGAAGTGAAAAAAAAATGTAAACTGAATACAAAGATTTGTGGAGAAAAGTTCTGAAAAAAAAAGTCAAAAAAATAAAACATACGCTCACACTTATTAACAAACATGCATTCGTTCGTTCTTTCACAGATTTGTAACAAAAAGATCAAACTAACATGAACACACACACCAGGAGCAACAAACCACACAGTTTCACTCATACATCTATAACAAAAATCCAAAGTAACACACACGCACACACACACGCACACACACATAACTTCAGACATCATACAAAAGATATAATGAATAAACTGTCTCCATCTTTGTATGGTCACTGTCTCATTCCAGTTCAAACGGTGCTTTCTAAGATCCAGTCAGAATCACACCGTCCCTTGTCCGAGTCTCCATCCCCATCTTTAGGGAGTAACATACCACTCATTGATTGGCTCCTTTTGTTCCGCATTATACGCCCTAATTTGGGTGCTCCTCCTCCTCCTTGATGAGACGAGTAAGTCTTTGAGCCTCCTTCACTGAGAGAATACCTCCTCCTCGCCCTGCTCCTCCCTCCCTCTTCCACAGGCAGAGTCTGGTACTTGGCGGAGCAGGAAGAGGCGGCGCGAGGAGCCCGGCGAAGGATGGGTGTTTCTCTGAATCGGAGAGATGGGACGGGACTGGGGGTGGCGAGAGGGCTGGAGAAAGCGGATGGGGCGAAGGGAGGGGGTGTTTGGTTGAGCGAGGTGGAGTTGTTACGGTTGGTGTTGAGGTTTTCCAGAGGAGTGGCAGAAGGTAGGAGAGCAGACGAGGCAGTGGAGGAGGCAGAGGAAGGAGGGCGCGGGGAGGAACAGGGCATATTTTCAACTATAGTCGTAGAGGTGGTGTTGGAGCAGGCTGAGCCTGGCTTACTCGGGGCTGGCTTTCGCTTTGGCTTGGTTAGTGAACCGGAGGAGGTGGGCGATGAGACGCCTGCCCTCTCCCCAGCCACAGACCGCCTCTCTTCCCCTGCTTTCTCCCGGTCATCAGCCCCAGCTGCTGCTGTGGGGCTTCTGGCGGCCCAGGGCTGGCTGACGACTGATGTGGAGCAGTCAGGCAGTGGAGAGTCAGACGACTGAGTCACTGTATCTTTGCCTGCTCCTCCGCTCCTTTTCTTTGTGCCTCCTGAGAGGTCATCTAATCCAATTGAGCCGTGTTTAGAGGCGCTAGGAGTCACGGTGCATCCCTGTGACTGCTGCCCATTGGTCTGGGAGTGAACGTTGGTCATTGACATAGAAACACCTTTACCTCCCTCACCAGGGTTACACACCTGATGAAAAAACAGAGGGTAATATGTAGATTAAAAAAAAATATATACAGAGCTGTAATGGGTACATTTACTTGAAGTGATGACAAGACTCCTAAAAAGTCTCCACTCAAACACTACAGCATCAATCTAAACAGTAGGAAGACACAGCCTGTAACTGATCGGCTTGGTTCGGTCTACGTAAGTGTAACAGCGCATGAAAAGGAGAGGATCAACCGCACTAATACGTCAGCAATGCAAAGTAGGGCAATGGTTCATATGGCACCACTGACAGCTGGCCAAAAGAAATGGGACGTTACATTGCATAACATCATGGATTTGTCTGAATTTGACATAAATGTAACTGCACAAGTCAAAAAAACATGCCTGGTCACTTATAAATATTTGAATGTGCTAATGTTACATATTGTATCATTAAGCCTGCCTTGAATTATGAATATCCATATGAATAATGGCTAAATGTTTGTCCACTGGAGTGAAAACCCTCCCTGAAAATACTTTATTCATTATTCTAACAGCAGTAAAAATAATCAGTGTTTCCTTTTATTAATTTTAGACCAGGCTAATATATGGCTGCCATGCAAATAATGATTTTACACAATGAAAGCTTCTCTTCTCTTAGACTATTCCCTCTCCTCTTGGTCTCAGTGAATTAAGAGCGACAGACAGAGACTCACCTTGTACCGTATCATCAGGATGATGATGAAAACGAGCACCGAGGCCACTATTATCCCTCCAATGATGATAATCATAGTTCCACCGAGGAACTGAGACTGCATAAAATGACACCTCATGTACTCTGACTCTGTGGTGAACTGCACGCAGCCGACCACACGGGTTGCTGTCAGTGAGGTGATGACATCATCGTAGATGGCCAGAACACAGAGGTCGTACTGGGTACCCGCCGCCAGGTTGTTCACCAGGAAGTTCTTGCTTGAAGGAGGGATCATTCTGTGGGAGTAGAGGACAACAGAGGAGGGGGGGGTACTATTATTGCAGAACACATCCAAAGACGAGACACTCCATGCATAGCTCAGTAATGAAACAAAACCGCTTTTCACTTTTTATTCAGGCTTTATCTAAAAGATGGGACAAACTTTACACAGTGAATCTTCCAAAGAAACAACATAATGTTGGTATATTGTATATCTTGAATTTCCAGATGAATCTTCAGCATTTCCACTAACATCAGGTAGTGGTTGTAAATACATGCAGTTGTGCAACCCCTGGAGTTTTAGTTGTTCTTATCTGAACAGAAATTACCACAGTATGTTCACATTATTATATTTTAGTTGGTATTTTGTATATTATGGTTGGCTGTCATAATAGAGTACTAACTGACACCAGGTTTTGGCAGCATTGCTTTAAATGAGTCCAAATCGTCTTAAAAAAAAACCTGTAAGATGATTTGAATAATAATAATAATGGATTCAATTTTTATAGGTCTTTTCAAGGCACCCAAAGCACTTTACATTATTGATCCATTATTCATTCGCTCTCACATTCTCACTCTGGTGGTGGTAAACTACCTCTGACATTTGGGGCAGACTGACAAAAGTGTGGCTGCCAATTTGCGCCAAAAGGCCCCTCTGACCATCACCACCACCGAACATTCATACGCATTCATACATTCAT
Organism: Apogon hyalosoma; assembly: GCA_037367295.1. NCBI lineage: Eukaryota > Metazoa > Chordata > Actinopteri > Kurtiformes > Apogonidae > Apogon > Apogon hyalosoma. Next base: position 13,475,602 of record JAPQRP010000017.1, on the reverse strand, counting down.
ACACCAGTGTGCGTGACACTGGAGGGGTGGAGAGTGACACTGGTGAGTGAAGTGTCTTGCCCAAGGACACAACGGCACATGATTAGGACAGAGCGGGATTTGAACTGCCAACCCTTTGGTTACTGGACAACCTACTCTACCTCCTGAGCCATGGTCACCCCAGATAAAAAAGTTAAATAGGTTGGAAATGACCAAGATTTGCTATTATTTTAAGTATATCAACCACAACGTTGTAAGTAAATAGTTACAAATAAATGTTCAGCAAACAACAGATGAGCTGGGATGTTCGACAGTAAACTGTGAACATGATACAATAGACAGTTTGAGTAATAACTTCACTGCTCACCAAGTTCTTTCTTTGTAATAAGAAATGCCAGCTTCGGGATTTCTAGACAGCCTGTCAAATTTCCTGACAGCTCTATTTTGTTGTGACCCATGAGTAAATGCATGATGAATTTGTTCAGGACCAATTGAAATAATCAGTCCAACAAAGCAAATAAAACTTTAGTTGTGAGGAGACATAAACAAACACACACTCCCTTATGAGCGCTAATAATCTAAATGTATACAAAGCTCTTCCAGACAAAACAAAAAAAACAGAGTAGAATAAAGTAGTGTTGAGACAAATAAAAGATATAAATAAAAAGAAGCTGCAAAATGTGGAGAGGAAGTCGCGATAAAGAATCAACACACTCAGCTCCACTGTGTATAGCTAGATGCTGAATCTTCAAAAACAAAAACCCAAAAGTCATCTGCAGGACAGCATTCCAATTAAATGATTTATTATTGCACACACCTTCCCAGCAGACGCCCTTCCTTAGTGTGCAGTTTAGAACAAAGCTTTTCTTTAGGTTTCACTATGAAACATGGGAGGGAATCAGCTTTCAATGCACAGTGAATAAGTACAAATATTCCTTTTGACAAATACAAAGGTAATTTGCCTGTTTGAGTTCAACTTTCTCATTCTTCACTTGTCACGCTGATGGCAGGATCTGCACATTTGTCCTCCAGTTTCCCTAAAAAGGCTTGTCAGCTTTCCTGGATTTGCCCATTAAAATGCTAATGAAATTCCTCATTAAAACCAAAGGGGGCTGCGAGTTCAGCGCTCATGGCCTCGTCTACACTGAGAGGAGCACGGGGCTGTTTTGGCCAGGTTAAGCATCTGGTTTAGTCTCAGAGTTAAGTGAAGGTTAGGAGGCGCGTTAGGGTTTAATGTTAGTATTAAGAGCTAGGGAGAGAACGTACGACTAGATCATTAGTGCCCTCTCTGGACAGAAAAAAAGCACCGGGCTGGAACAGTGTATGTGTGTGTGTCCGTGTGTGAGCATCTATATGACCCCATGAATACTAATAGGACCGTCTGAACGCTGGCTGACCGTGAGAATTCTCCCCTTTGCTTCCCTTGATGTTTTCATCCCTGTGGAAGTGAACCTTGGCCACCAAAGCAACCTCACCCTAACGTGCACGGACACACACACACACACACACACACACACACGCAGTCATTATTTCCATGGTGAGACACATAAAGTGACATTGTAGAGTGCAAATTAATGATAAGACCAAATGTCACTGGCTCCTACAAGCTCAGATACAAGCAGCCACATTTGTATACACATACATACACAGAAACATACACAGACAGACATTAATTTCACTACTGCTGCTGTGGCCTTGGCCCTCATACATGTGTATGAATGTGTGTGGATATGGATGTTACAGCAAGCAAATAAATCACATTTTTACATGGGGTCTCTTAATAAAAACTGTAAAAAAAAAAAAAAGAAAGATGTAGCGTAGTTATCGTTGAACACAGGCTCATGAGAATTGATGTTTTCACCACTGATGATGGAAAAAATTTTAAAAGAAATATAGAGGAAATATGTACTAAATCAGATGATTACAGGATTCTTAAACCTGTAACACCAAACGTATCATATGTCATACATGATTTTTGAAGCCCTCTACATGATCAGTGTGATATTTTTTTTCTTGAAAAACCTGATACATACAGTTAGTCACCTGCAATACACAGATAATCCACCAGGGGGGTGGAATTCGATCACCAGAGGCCTTTCCAGTGACACTACAAGATTGTCATTAATGAGGAAGGAGGCAGAATTTTGTCAGTTTAGAAAAGGAATTACCAATTTGTTAGACGTGTTTGTGTTATATTATGTTTTTGTTTGTTGAGAAATAATAATAATATTTTAGTATTGAGACCCAATGTACCAAATGTGATACGAAACTGAAACTCATACATGGAAATTGATATTTGAAAAAAAAAAAATGTTTTGGTTGTTCTGAAGGACCAATAAAGGCTCCAGTTTCAAAGAACTGGAATTTTCTGTCAATGATGTAATGGTTCAGGCTTTGCAGGGTTAAAGCAGTGTATGACTTTCATCATCAATTTTTCATCAGATCTGGAAAACCCGAGTGATAGCCTAAGGATCATGAATCACATAGTCTTTGCATGATTACGCACCTGAATCACTCCCCTCGTGGTGAATAACTTCGACGTATACTCCACCACAAACAGTCCATGTGTCTACATACCAAACCGAAACCTAAACGAAACCATCACTTGTTTTTTTTTTTTTTTTGTTTTTTTTTGGAATTCCACACAGCTGAAGTAGCAAGAAGTAATAGAAACCATTTCCATTTTGGTTTGGTATGTAAACAAATGGACTGTTTGTGGTGGGGTACACCTTGAAGTTCTTCACTGTGAGGGGAGTGAGTCAGGTGTGTAATCACGGAAAGACTAACGGATTTGTGATATTTGGATACACACACACACACACACACACACGCATCTACTCACAAGACTCTTTTGCAGAACCATATGACACGGATTAGTTAAAGTTTTTGCACTGGTTTTATCCGCTGACACAGGCCTTCTTCATATCTGTTCAAGTGCGTACTATATTTAGAATATTTGTGCTGCTATTTCTCATCATCATGCAGACCTTTCCCACATGGAACTGAAGCCCTGAAGCCTCTTAAACCCATCAGGGTTCACAGCCAAAAAGTGTAATCGTGCAGCAGTGGTTGTTGTATCACTGTAGTGTTTTAATACATTACCTCAGATTACAAACAAATGAAACAACCGAGGCATTGAAACTCACTAGAGTGACAACAGAATGATAAAACAGTATCAGGTTTTAGCAGAATCTGACCAAAGGACAGGTGGACTGAACACCTCCTTTTAGAGGTGTTAACAGAGATTTTTTTAATCCAAATTTCATGAGTCATAGTACATGTTTGACTATATGTCATAATTAAGGTGGGGAAACTCAAGATCTTAAAACAGGAAATGGCAAGTATAGGTGTTTTTGCATATTTTTAGATACTTGTTTCACCAAAATTCTGTTTAAAGTTAGTAAGGAGGTCCTATAACTGAAGAAAACGGGGTGTTAAACCGAACAAAATTACATAATTCTTTGAATTTCAAACTTGAACATTGTTGGAGGCTTTATAACAGGGATTTACAAACCAACAACATAAGATTAGTAATTTTAGATATCTAAATCTATAAATATTACATTTTATACCTTTAACAATGTCATTTTCTCAAACGTAATCCATTGTTCCGTAGTTTTACTAATGCTGAGAAAACCTGTGGGAAATTCATATTCATATTGTATGATATGTGTAGAATAGAGAGACAGCATTATGAAAATTCAAGGAATTACTGGAATATTACTAATCCCTTAATCCCTGCACTTGTGGATTCCTCAATAATTTGGGTGTTGTAGTGAATTCATTTTGGCTTTGTAAGTGGGATTACAATATGCATTGTTTGACAAAAAAGAGCTCATCTGGATAAATACTAGTATCAGTTATATTTTGCAGCCTCAGTTATCACAAAAAACAACTGTCTCAACAGTTTCTTTCAAAGCCACAGAATGTGTTTTGGTTGGAAATCTATGAATGGAACATAATTATATACCTTGCTTGAGGGTTTGTTTGGTGCTTAGCCATGTGTCCACATGAATAAATGACACACTCTTTTTTTCTCTACCTCAAAAACCTTTCTAAACAAAATCCATCCAGACAGGCACTTGAAACTCACGTTGCCTAGCCATCATTTATTCATACATACATGGAAAAATACAGATATTAACGATATTTCTGGTGTATTTGGACCCCATGCTGCCATGAGCTGAGTTCACAAAATACATTTTCATGCAAATCTGTGCAGTTTTTTGTTCTGCATATGATTATTTCTCGACTGTCTGAGCCGTTAGCATTGTGAACTCATCCAAACTGACTCATTCATTGTGGCTAATTTCTTTGTGTCTGAGCTGGATCTTGCTGCCAGTATTTGAAGCCCTACAGTGGGCAGATGATTGCCTTGGCCGAGACTATTACACTAATCTATCTACTCTGCTCTGCCAAGCCCTCAGCCCAGGGCGCCTGTGTGTGCGTGTGAGAGTGTGTTACTGGGTTTCATTACACTTTCATTACACAATGAATGTGAGTGAGGGGAAAGTGTGTGTGCATGCTCCTCTATGACTATGCATTTGTGTATTGTGTCTATATGTCCTCAGTATATGTGTGTGTGCATGCATGTGTGTGTGAGTTCCATTACAGTAATCTTCCTCTCCCAAGGCAGCCTGCTCTTCCCAGTGGCTGTCACTATGTCTGGCTTTCTGCCAGTATTCATCACTGATATAGCAATACATGCTGGTAAGCCCATTGTATATGCACATGCACAGATGTGGATGCATGTGAGTTTGTGTGCATGTTAATCAACTCTAGCTTTCCTCACTCGAGTCGGGACAAAGCCAGGAGGCCAATGTGATCTCCATTAGTCGCTCTCAGCTTTTTTGTCTCAAGACAAATGATTGCCTCCATGCACAAAACAGTGAACTATGATACCAGATTGTTCTATTTCAGGCCATTTCACTTGATTAAATATTGGACAAAGCCTACAGGCCACAAACACGCATTATTCCAGGAAAAAAAAGGGCATCCGTGGCAATGATTCAACACACAAGAGCAGGGCTTCCAGGTCGAGCTGGAGCCGTGCGATAAGGGGCCACAGCCTCTAATAACTCAGCTGTAGCCTTCACTCTGTGGCAGCGCTAGCAGCAGATCCCAGTCAGACCCTGTGTGACGCACTGGGTGAACAAGTTCCAATGTTTTTAAATGATATTCACTGCTCTTGGCTAGCTCATTAGCAGTTTCATGTAGCTGCAAGGGAATATTGTTTTTTTGAAGGGTGAAAACAGAAGTGAAAACTGACAACTATATGTAGTAGTCTGAATTAAATGTCTGTTATTGTGTAAAAAATGTATTTTGCTGACAGTCGGTCCAGACAGCTGGAGAACTGCAGTTATTTTCACCTCTTTAACCATGTCCAACACTTTGATTCCCATGTGTACTGAGGTCATTTTGCCACTGAGACAACTGTTTTAATCATATGTTAATGCAGTCCATACATATAATAAGTAATAAGTATGTACACAGTAAGATAACTTTTTTTTAATGATTTTTACATTAATTGACAAATGATTAAACTTAATCCGCTAATGGAAATCATGTGACATAATGAGTGTATTACATTTGCCACGAATGAGCATTGAACATTAGCTCTAAAACTGTGTTTAGTCAGCTGTTAACTGTTGACTAAGTACCATGGGATATGACAAAGACTACCAAAATGGACCTTACCAGCTTTCTCAACTAACTTCAGCCATGGAGAAATGGGATGGTAACCAAAAAAAAAACAAAAAAACATTTACATCCTAGAAAACAAATGCATTATTAAAGATGATAACAATGACACCACCACGTTTCCCTGTGGTAACAGTATAAAGTAGATTGGTGTGAACAATAGGCTCTGACAGCACCACTATTCACTCCCATGCTTAAACAGTAAAATATTTCTTTTTTTTTTTTTAATTCCACAGTAGTTGCTTAAACAGGGATTGTCCCAATATGTGGGTCACAGATATCTAAAAGTAGGTTGTCCAATTATTTCAGAAAATGGTATTCAGTGCTTCTGGCTAAAGCCTCCCATGCTACCACTATGCAAGCTAGTCTAAATTAAATAGCCCGGAACACAGAAAACTTTGTCAGATAAGCTAACAAAGTAGCACGAAAAGCAGTTATAGGTTTTATAAACTTTTCTTTGCAGAGCCCTTTATAAATAAGATCATTCCTCATGTGACTCTTTTTTGCTATTAACCTCTATTTAATGATTCACTTCCTTCAGCTAGATTTATTCCTGTTAATTTTCTCAACAATTAAACAAACATTCTCACATGGCAATGCAGGCTGATTTAAGGCACGTGAGAATGCTCAAACCAGTTAAGAATCACTGGTTTCTAAGTACAAAGTGAAGAGGATTAATGGTAGTTCAACTCCTGCCCCATTACTGCTGACCTCAAAGCTAATGTGGCTTACACAGCAGATGGCACAATGCCATGCTAATAGGTTTGAGTCTCTCAGGCAGGCAGAAAACATTACAGAAGCGAGCTTCTTATCTCTGCTTTACCATGCATAATGCCCCTGATGCCAGAGCTAATGGTTAACAAGCACCCACACAGCTTGTAGTCAGAGGTGGAACCAGGAGTTTGAGCCCAGGCCAGGTGGGCTTTGCTAACACCTCACTGTCTATTTTTTATTCATTAGTCTTTTTTTCATATTCAGAGATCAGATATTTTTATTGTTAGTCCGCTAGACTGATGCAAAAGTAAAGCAGGAGAGGAACAAAAGAGGGAAGAATGAACTTTTTCAGTTACAAGCATAATCCTAATTTGGTTCCCTACAAAATAAGTCTCCTCACAAGACTACAACATCATCTGAAAACTAGAATTATCAAAACCCTTTGATTCAAGCTCCTCTCACACTGAAATAACTGCAATGAATGTCTTAAAAGGTTCACCTCCTCTCTGTGAAAATGCTCCCATTAAGTAGTCTTTTCTCATCAAGATAAAACCACGACAGAACATCACATACAAACTCTGCTTGTTTTTCCTTCTCCGTTCTTATTAGATAAGACGGGCTGCAGATGCCTTTCAGGGGGAGGGTTAACAAATTCTGGTGTAATGAATTACCAATTACATAGCGTTAAAATCTAAATAAAAAAGAACATGAAACGTAATAAGGCGTCAGAAAAATGAAATATTTCTCTTAAATGAAACTCACCAACCAAGAGCCTAGTTGTCACTTGTTAATTTCTTACTACAAGACAAAGGCAGGGAGGCTTCACATTTAGCAAGAGCTCATTACTGCTGAGCTCAGTTCACACAAGCGCAGCAGAGTGGATGTCAAAGTGCCGTGCTATGGAAGCTGTCCCAGATGCAGGGAAGACGCTTCAGCACTATCTGTGGCGGGCTGTGGACCTCCATCTGCTCTGCTCAGCTCCATTCCTCCCTTCTAGCTGAGTCATCCACACCTCCACTTAGTGCTGCGGTCGCCTCAGCCCCTACTTCCTTTCTTCATACTATCTTTCCTTTGTTTATTACCCTGTAATTATCCTCGTTTCCCCGAGTCGTTACTAAATCATATTCCTGTTTCTTTCTTGTGCAGCTTCTGTCACTTTCTTTTCTGCATTTTCATGTTCGCTTCATGTTTTCTCATACAAAGCCCAGCAAAAAAAGTCCCCACCTGGATGTAACCAAGAAAATGCACGATTCAACCATTAGATAATTACTGCAATAATTAATGTTTCAGTTGCAACGAGTTCTTTAACACTAACTGACGTAGGGGAAGCCCTGAGTAGCTTCTTAAACAACTGTCAGAAGATGAAAACGATGCAACTGTTTCAGATGGGTCAAGTTTTTGGCCTGCGTCAACAAAAGAAAATAACTATGGAGATTGCTGAACTAAAATTAGACTAAAAAGGAGCAGGTAAAGAACTGTAGCAGCACTTGCTGTTTTGGACAATGTTATTAAATTTCACCAGTTGCACCATTGTGTTTTGGCTTGTGGACTTCATCAAGATTATCTGTCATTTATTGTGTTAAAAAGTGCCCTATGCATTTTTACCAAACCTGGAAGGAAAGTGGTGAAACATCTTTGAGGAAACAATGACGATGATCGAACATTACTAAAATGTTTGGTGAAATCAAATGATAATGAACATAACTCATGGCTGTGTTTAATACATACATTTCTACAGGTAGGTCAAGATATCATTGAGGGACTTTTGAAGTCCATGGTATATATCCTGCATAGATCTTTATTAAAAGTAAAAAAAAAAAAAAAGTCATATTTTTTCTGTTCATTATTATCATGTTTTTAAAAACTCCATAAGTGTTTAATAACAGAAGCAATAACTTATTAATGAATGATTAACAAATGACTAGATATACTAAAATGTCAACTAAATAACTGTCCAAATTTAATAACAACCACCTTGTAGTTAGCTAAACAATAATAAAATGAGCTTATTTGAAAACTGTTTTGATTGTATACTTTTTATTCAGCTGAGATAATCATGACAGATTTTTTTTCTTTTTGGCAATATGTCAAATTTTATATGGAAAATAAATTGCATCTATGTCCGAGAAATCACTTTCAACTACGTTAGCCATTACAAAAACACCTCTGAAGGAAGTGTGTTAAATCCAAATCACATGACCTGCTCCACATGAGGTCATTTCCTCCTGAAGAAAACACTGGCAAGACTCCAAGATCTGTTCTGTCTCCTCTTTCTGAGTTATTTAAAATAAAGTAGTGTGTGAGTCAAGTGTGTATTTATCACACTCTTATGTCAACAGTGTTACTGCAATATCTTTATAAATAACTTTCAGCTTCAATTTTACTCAATTGTATATATGATATTTAGAATAATCTTTCTGTAAAAATACCATGGTTCTGTTGATTTCAGACCTGAAAAGA
>JAPQRP010000017.1:13449000-13464149 GCA_037367295.1 Apogon hyalosoma | reverse complement strand
ATATATAATTTTTTTAATATATTCATTTGTTGTATTTTTTGTTTTGTTTACTTATCAACCTTTTATGTATCATTACTGATATTTTCGTGGTTGATTTTGTTTTTTGATTTCACTGTCTACATGTTTGAAATAAATATTTCAATCAATCAATACTGATGACAACCCATAGCGTTCTTATGAAGCATTGGTAAATATATAATATATGCATCCAAAAGTCAAATATGTCTTCCACTTTTCTTCAAGGCACAGATCTCTTTGTAAGCTTTTATCCTCAACATCATTTAATCTGTTCACCGACTAAATAAAGACCTTTTCATCCTGTAATCTGTGAATTTAATCTTCTATAATCACAGAATGGGTGCAATCAACCGAGCCATTAATTAAAGACAATAATAGGTTCTATGTCTGAATAAGAGCACATTCTGCTCCATGGCTGTTTTATGGTCGCGGTGGTCGATGCCGGCTGTGAGTTTTTACATCGTCATCTGCACGGCTGCGAATGGTTCAATAAAACCACCGAGGTGTAAAGGCCAAAGACTGCATATAGTGCTTCTGTCGAGGCAGGTCGAGTGTAAAAGGTCACCACATTATTCCGTCAACATCAGCCTTGCCTTGACCTGACCCTAAAAGAAAGGGTTAACAGCTGAGGCACATATGATCTCTGTGTTGATGGCTCAATTAAGCTGCTCAATTTCTATTTTATTTTCTATTATCGATAGGATTCCAGGCTTACATTAACACCAATAACATATGTGTTTTGTATTTGTAGCTTAGCATAATAATAGTCACTATTAATTAACTAATGCATTAGAAACTTCTATACCTGTGTAAGTAGTAATTTTCATGGTTAATGATGTACAGTAACGCATTGAGCCAGACTGAGACTCTAATTACCCCCATGCACACGGGATTCAAGCAAAACCCCACATGCATGTAATCTAGCTTTACTGTTTGTAATTTTATCTCTGATGTCAGCCTCATGCTTCAGTGTATCCTCTCCTGCCACAGAATGAGAGCTGTGTTAAATTACTGCCAGTTCAAAACAAAAATTTCCAGCTGTTGAGAATCCGCTCAGGTGTATCTCAGGCGTCCATACGAACTCACAGTCGCGGAAAAAATTATTAGTCCACCCTTGTTTTCTTCAATTTTTTTGTTCATTTTAATGCTTGGTACAATTAAAGGTACACTGGTTTGGGCAAATATAATGATAACAACAACAATAGCTCATATTAGTTTCATTTCAGAGCTGATATCTATCCATTTTCCATGTTTTCTTGATAATAACCCAAATCACTTCAGTTCTTCCATCAATATCTGTGTCATTGTACTGACAAAAACAGTGCTTTTATTCATTCCGTGTTTTCTTTTCTGTCTGTTTTAGTCACGTGATACACACAGGAGTTAGTACTTGATTACATAACCATTGTTTTTGATGACTTTTGATGGTCTAATATATATTTTTCCACGACTGTAGACAGGTTTTGTTTACCCTTGTCAATCCTGCTGCTCATTCAGAGCTCTCTTCCTAACATGTCTGCTGATGCGTCATCACCTAAGCAGTGTTGGGAAATGAGGTCTCGTATGCCTATGGCTGCATTGTGTGCACACAAAGCAAGAACACTCTGCAGTCCGTATTTCTATTTTATTCCGTAGGAGTTACATCTTGTGCCTTCCGTGTTTTCCAATTTTGTCTTGATTTAATAAAGTGGGTTCCATTTGCAATATTACATGCATTTTGGTATTTCATTCCTATTTTTGTGCTCATTCTGTCTATTTCATATGAAGCACTTGGTCTATGTAATTTCTATTTTGTTAAGGGCTTTGAGCTGCATTGCCTGTATGAAAGGTGCTATGAAAATACACAGATGGGGCTGCTGATTTTGACTCAATAAAATTGCTTTGAGAAGAGGCGCAGATGAAAAAAAAAACATGATGAATTTTTTTTCCCGGTCCTCACGTGTGCTGCGATATAATATGGGAGGACAAATTTAAAATATGTCAGTGTGTCCAAACAGGGAAACGCATACATTTTTTCACAAAATGTAAATTTGCGTTGATGATGACTTGTTAAACGGGTAACTGTTCTATAAGTGTTTTATAGTAATGGTTTCAATCACAAAACTGCATATACTCACATACGTATTGGCTTTGAATTTTGAGACATCTAACATTAATTATATTTAGTTTGTCATTTTGTTGCTAAAAAATGAAAATGGCTGATATGATATAAGTATAATAATAACATCAAAGTCAAAATAAACTGCAATGAACACTCATAACACAAGAAGAATGGGACATGTATTATATTAAAAAACATATTATACGTACTATATGTTTTTGGTTCAGTTTGTATGTATATTTGTTTGTTAACACTCTAGCAGCAAAACTAATGGTTGAAATCATACCAAATTTGGTTATACATTGCCAGTGATCCAGAATAGATTTCAATTCATTTTGGGAAAAATAGATCAAAGTTCAAATTTTTAATGAATTTTTAAAATCTTTTTTTTTTCCCCCTTTTACCTAAATAGGGAAACATTTCAAATGTCTGTAGCAGTAAAACCATTTGGTGAATACATACCAAATTTGATTTATAGATTGCCTGTGACGCAGAATAGATGTGATTACATTTTGGGAAAAATAGGTCCAAGTTTACATTTTTTAGGAATTTTTAAAATCTTTTTTCTTCTCCCATTTACTTATAATGGACAAAATTTCACATGTCTATAAAAACATCAATTTTGTTTCAATTTACTTCAAACTTGGCACATATATAGAGGCAATTGATATGCTGACATCAGCACAGGCATTGATGACATCAGCTGGATTGATGCCAAAATAAGCCACAATATGTGTGTACAATATGTGTGTGTGAGGTGTGGGGTTTGTTGTGCCTGGTTCCACTTATTTCTTTTTTCTACAGGTGAATTACTATCATCATAAGTATTATTGTTGTGGTGGTGCGTTGGTTAGCACTGTCCTGTCATAGGGTTTGAACACACTGTAGTTTTCATGTAAACTGTGTGGAGTTTGCATGTCCTTTCTGTGTCTGCGTGGGTTCTCTTTGGGTACTCCAGCTTCCATCCACTTTCTAAACACATGCACCTCAATAGGTTAACTGGTCAGTCTAAATCGCCCATCGGTTATGAGTATGAGAGTAAATGTTTGTGTGTCTCTGTATGTCAGCCCTGTGATGAACTAGTGACATGAATGAATCACAAATAACTACAATATCTGTGACATGTCTGGCTTTCATTTGTATGCAGTAAAGTTCTGACTTCTTTATTTTTATGCAGCTTTGGAATAAAGAGGTAGAGCAGTAACCTCTTTGTATTTATAACAGAGAGGCTGGTCAGGGAGTGTTTTCTGCCCCCAGTATTCTCAGACTCCGTAGTTATTCGGTGCCTCCGGAGCAGAAATACAATACTTAAGCAGTAGGACTGGTGTTAAAACAGCAGCACTGTATCAGTAAACATCTGCACGTCTCGAGTGTCCTTGAGCAAGACACTGAATCCCTGTCTGCAGGAGTGCTGTTCAGCAGCTGACCCTGACCTCCCATTGGACAGAAAAAAGTGGAGGCTGGGTTTTTCCTGCAGGGATCAATACAGAATCAAGTATTACAACTATTACATTTCAGATATGCAATGTATTACATGTCCAGGAAGTTAACATAACCGGCAGAATTTGCCTGTGAAAGCATTAAACTGTCACTCACTTATCCTTCTGTTTATGCAGAAAACTGAACTCACACTATGTGCCCCCTCCCCCTTAGACCCAGGAGCATTATGTTGAACGGGCAGGGAGTAAAGTGCACAAATGTCAATGTGCGGCAAATCAATAAGCTCTCACTGAACCTGAAAAGTCTGTGACAATAGGACTAGTCCTCTCTTGCCTGTCATTCTGTTTTGCTTATTTTCTGTCAAACTCACCCCCCCCCCCCCTCTGCTGTTTTCCTATATTTTTACTCATATTTTCTTTGTGTCCCTTTTTTCTTCTCTCTTTCCCCCTCTGCTCTTTCTTCTGTCTTCTGTTTGGGTAATGAAAAAGCCGAATCAATGGGTTGCTGCTTTGTGCCAACAGAGGTGTTGAATGGAAATCAATCGGCTATCTAAAGACAAGAGGGCTGCAAAATAACACAGAGAAACATAAATGACTTCAAAGCTTAATACTGGAAGAGAGAGCAGGAGGAAGAGAAGAAAAGAGAGGAAGAAGGGCAGACTTTGAGTGACGTGACAGAGCGAAAAGGGATTGTGTTGGGTGGTAAAAGGCTGTCTAATCACTCGTCCGCAGTGTCCCCACAGGAGACTGTTTGTTTTGTGGCTGTCATGCTCTCCAACCTAATACTTTTCAACAAATACTTTAAAGTCGCAGAATGAAAGTATAAACACAGCTTTTTAGGATGAAAATCCTACAAATGCACAACGGCTTTGGTGTGCTTTTATTGAAGACACAGTGAGTAACAGAGGAAAACAATAGATTGAAGAAAAAGGAAGTTTTTACTCTGTGGCAGCTATCTTCATGTGAAAGGGTATGACGTTATCTTTAGAAGACAGACAGCTATAAATCCCACTGGCGCCATCTCTTGATGATGCATTCTCTGAATGGGGTTAAGTAGTGATGAATTATACAGAGATTAGGAATAATATGCAAGGGAGATAATACCAGCAGATACTTCTATTAATGTTAACTGTGTATTGATATTGTCACAAAGAGATAAGGACTTTAATGTTCAAGGATGTAATTCACAAAAAGACAAGAAAATACACATTTTATTACTTTGGGCAGTGTCACCAGACGGTCAGCCTCATAGATCAGCCTCCTCTTGATGAAAATAAAAAGTATGCATGGGGATTAGCTATGATATTAAAGGCAGATAACGCTGGAGGATTTCTCTATGAATGCTCTGTGTTTGTTAATTCCTTCTCCCCCATCTCACCAGGGTAAATATTTAGCTCAAATAATCATTCCCAGTGAAATCGATTTAATCTGTGTAATCCTGAACAAACGGCAAAAGTCAAGAGAGACTGGCGGAGCTGTCTCTGTCAAGGCCGTCGCTATGAGTCAGCAAGCTAAAGTGTGCCTCAGTGTTTTGCCTGGTTTGACTCTGGATCGTGAACTTTCTCACGTCTGAGTTTCTCTGGCCCGTTTCATCTCAAGGTCAGCCTCATTTGTATGCGTTGATGAAAACTTTTACGATCGAGTAGCACCGGCATTGATTTTGTAGTAAACACCTCGTTTGCTTTATAGTTTTAATTCTACCCACTTTTCTCCGTGTTCAGGTTCTATTTTCTCTGATCCCATTTTCCGACAGGATCATTAAAGTTGCATCTCATCAAATGTAATCTAATCTATACAGCTCAGACTTGTGTAATTCTGTACCTCCACAGTGGGCATATCATTGTTCAGTTTCCATTGTGTACACTGTCTCACCACTGTGCTGTACTTCAATGCATTGTCCTGGTTCTGTCAGGCTTACCTATACACAAGTGAGTCGTCCTGGCTGCCGTTATACTGGATCTGGAACATCCTAATGCCTGGAATATTCCTCTGGAAGTTGAACTTGATCAAAGCAGTGGACGACGTGGCCTCGGCCGTCACTACCCGCTTATCCACACCGCCTTTCACATCACCCGTCACGTTGCTCCCATTGGCACCACCTCGGGTCGACGTGGAAATGTCTGATGATCCCGGGTCGGGTTCCTGTATGTTATTGGTGTTGTTGGAGATGTGGGGGAGTTTAATAATCACCAGGTCCACTGTTTGGTGGGCTTCACCAGCAGGATTGGATGAGATGCAGGTGAAGGAACCTGTGTCTTTGACTGTACTGATGAGAATATCCAGAGTCCCATTGGTGTAGACCAGTGTTCTGGAGGAGTTGGACACCAGCTTACCCTCAGGAGAGATCCAGTGGATGGCTGGCTCTGGGTCACCTCTTGCCTTGCACCTTAGAGGAGTGAGAAGCAGTGGAGTGGAACATATTAGTAAGCAGACAGAATGGGGTCAGCTGTACAGTAAAGCAAAGCACTGCTACATGCGGTTTGTGGAATCCCTCCACCTTCCCTCTGGGACTGAAGTGGGAGGAAAACCAGCTTGAACATTATCTATGGTGTAGACAGAGCACATTCATTTAACTTAGAATAGTGGGTAATGCTCTGCATCACAACCTGCAAATAACAGGCTAGATTAGAGAATAACAGAACAGCCGTTTGATAAATGAGGCATGGACTGGGCCAAAGGAACCTCAGCCAAATATGCCCAAGAAAATTAAGAAACTTTCAGTAAAAAACACACAATGAATTTCTATTCAGAGGCATGAAATAAAAATACCTTTAAGTCATTAAGAATTATGAGCACTGATCAATAAGGAGTGGAAATGTCACTGAAACCTTGCCCCACTTCTGTAATTACAGTGAATTGTGCTGAGAAAACAAAAAAAAAAAAGGTGTGAAGATAGTTTTTTTTATTTCTAAACAAAACCATACTTGATCATTGTGTGTCAGCTTATACAAATTAAATCAAATGAAAAGTATTAAAAGAAGGAAATGGTTAAGTAAAAGCTGCTTGAATTATTACCAGCAACTTGAACCAGATAAGTTACATTTTCAACAGCTTTCCATATATCACCCCACTTTCATACCACGTTAATGCATTAAAAACAGATAAAAAAAGATTAAATATTAAAATGTTCTGAAACTTTAGGTGAATGGACCCTCTGCTAATCTCTCCTTATATGTTATGTATGAAGGAGATGCCGGACATGATAAAGGAGAGAGAATAATAACACCTCACTGATTTCCTTTGCCCCCATTTTCTCAATTTCATCATATTTCCATATTTGAAAACATAACATCTATCATGATTGGAATCGTGTGACCAATATATATGCAAATGAAGTAATCATCTTCCCTCAGACCTGTTGTTGTCTGATTTAGTTTTGTCCTCCTTAAATTTCCACTGTGAAGCCCCTGCCTTGTGCTTCATTGAATACTAGGGCATTTCATGTTTACCTGAGCACCTTGTAAACATAATGCCCGACTATAAAGTGCATGTGTGTGTGCAGAGTTGTTATGGGATACGGAGGAGCATGTGGAATACTCTAAATACTTGTGTTTTACTGATTGCACGTTCACTAATTTCCTTAGTCTCAAATGTTGATACCTGAGTGCGACCCTCTGCCCCTCCAGGACCCTCATCTCATGGGAGTATCTGGTGATGAGAGGTGGTTCACACAGGAACTCCTCCTCAGGGATGGACCAGAAGTATCTCCCAGAAAGATGCTGAGGCGAGGCACACGTCTCAAGATCATCCTCTCGGTTTAGCCTCCTTAGCCAGAGTAGCTCACAGTTACAGTGGAGGGGGTTTCCACCAAATGACAGCGCAAAAGAAGAGGGGTTGATGATCCCTGATGTGGCCAGGACCTGCAAAGAACAAATACATGTACTCACAATTGCACATCCATCTACAGAGTGAGTGAATAATAGATCATCTGTATATTATATATTGTATTTAATCTCTGTACATGTAGGTGGCTGTACATGGATATTTAATTTATTGATTACATCCACTTCTTTAACTCTTTTTTTCAGTCTTTTGTAGAGTGCAATACATGAAAAAATAAGTGGTACCAGGCACAACAAATCCCGCCCCTTGCACATCTTTTACCTATTTTAAGTAAATGGGAAGATTTTAAAAATTCATAAAAAAAAAAAAAAAAAAAAAAGAACTTTGACCTACTGTTCCTAAAATGTAATGACATCCATTCTGGGTCACTGGCAATGTAGAAAGTCAATTTGGTATTAGTTCAACCAATAGTTTTGCTGCTACAGACATGTGAAATTTCACCCATTATAAGTAAATGCGTGTGTGTGTGTGGGGGGGGGGTTTAA
Source organism: Apogon hyalosoma (assembly GCA_037367295.1). Taxonomy (NCBI): domain Eukaryota; kingdom Metazoa; phylum Chordata; class Actinopteri; order Kurtiformes; family Apogonidae; genus Apogon; species Apogon hyalosoma. Next base: position 13,456,263 of record JAPQRP010000017.1, on the reverse strand, counting down.
GAATTCATAGCAATTTGAAACTTTGACCTACTTTTCCCAAAATGTAATGACATCTATTCTGGGTCACTGGCCCATTTTGGTATGAATTCAACCAATAGTTTTGCTGCTAGAGTGTTAACAACCAAACAAACAAACCAAACCAAAAACTATACCCCTTGCCTCCCCTTCGAGGGGCGGCGTAATAATATTAATGGCTATTACCAAGGGGCACCTGAGTGTATGCAGCAGCTGTAGCGATAGCAGAGTCAACGCCACTGCTGTGAACACATGCATACACAAGCCAGATACAGCAGTGTAGTCACGCACAGGTGAGGTTCACAGAGGGTCCCAGGCATCACATACTGAACCTTTAAAAGCTGATTTAACTGTTATGTTTGCTCTATGGACACCTGAGATGGTCTTGTTCTGCTTTGCACTGCAGCTATTTTAAACTGTCAGTTTCCATGACTGTCATCTGACCTAAACCAGTCCATTCTGGAGCTCAGCTACACACTGTCAGTCAGTAAAAAGCTTTGGTGTAACAGCTGTACATCACTGCCACGACATGATGAGCTGACCTTGCACAACCACAGTCCATACGCCGATGCACAGGAGTAGGATGTACCAAGACGTCTGATGACAGGCTTTAACCCATAAAGACCCAGCGCTACTTTTGTGAAATTTCTCTGTATCTAACCACCATTTATTCTAATATTATCTTCTGTATTTTTCATTTTATCAGTATAAATCAGATATTTTCCTGTATTTAATTCACTGATCATGTGGATGTTCAGAAACGTTCAGATTAAAGTTGAGGGTTATTGTATCAAAAATAGAAAAAAATCACTTTTTCAGTGAAATCTATCATTAACTGAACATAAACCATGCATTTCCATCCGCTGTCATTGATCCACCTCCTTGGGTTTTACTGACGAATCAATGCTGTAGAAGATGACGGTGTTTCCATGTTCACTATTGAGCCTCTGAACAGCACATTCTAAAAGTTGCGGGTTTTCCTGAGCATTTTTTCTCTAACCTTTACTGGAGTTTTATCATGTTATCTTATCACCAAATGCGTCTGTTACGTTGTACGCCAAATATACCTTTAAGCTGTCGATATAGAGTAATAATGATTGTTGTTACTGTTTTTTTTTTTCAGCTTCTGTGAGCACGACCGCTTCATGTGTGATTTTAGTTAAAGGCCATAGCACTGTTAAAAATGAATATATTATGTTGAAAAATCGAACCCAAAAAATATAGACCTCATATATCAATATACATCTACAACATTTTGTTTCTGTCATTTACATGGATGTATGATTTGGAATTTGAAGTGACAGTATTGTATGATATACATTGTACACGATAGCAATTATAATGGTTAACACTTAAAGCAGCGTATGACTTTCTTCACCAATTTTTCATCAAGACTGTAAAACACGAGTGATAGTCTAAGTATCACGAGTCCGTTAGTCTTTCCATGATTACGCACCTGGATCTCTTCCCTCATGGTGAACAAATTCAAAGTGTACTCCATCACAAGCCGTCTGTTCGTTGACATACCAAACTGAAACCAAACCGTCACTCGGGCCTTTTCGAAATTTCACGCAGCAGCAAGAAAGCATTGAAGCTGTTAGCATGTTTGTTGCCGCTGTGGCCATACCGTGGCTGCGTGGAATTCCCATTCCCACAATGCACTTCGCAACAAAATTTCCAAAAAGGCCCGAGTGACATATCGGTTTGGTATGTGAACAAATGCAAACCATCATAAACACAGTCGGCTTGTTTACGTGACAAACCGAAACGTCACTCGGGCCTTTTTGGAAATTTTATCGCGACGCATGTTGTTCATTTTGGGAAGTGAGAGCGGTTTCTCACAAATTCGACAAGAAAACAAGCCAGATCACCACAACGTAAAATTATACAGTCCACCGGTGTTGTTTTAAAGCATGAGTAGGCCCGTATATTTGGATGGAGGTAGACGCGACATTTGGGTTCGGCACTCATGAAGAGGCACCGAAATTGCTGCTGCGTGAAATTCTCATTCCCATAATGGACTTCGTGACAAACTTTCTGAAAAGGCCTGAGTGACGTTTTGGTTTGTTATGCAAACAAGCGGACTGTGTTTATGATGGAGTCATCTACGAAGTTGCTCACCGTGAAGGAAGTGATTCAGGTGCATAAGCACAGACGGACGAATGGATTTGAGAGAATTAGATTATCAATGGGTTTTTTTTAAACATTTGAAGAAAATTTGTGATAAAAGTCGTACACTGCTTTAATGTATTTTATTGAAAAATTTAGCATAAAATAAAGACATTACTAAGACATATTATGACTGTATCGACAACTGAAAAGGTATATGTGGCGTGCAACGTAAGAGAAACATTTGGTGATGAGTTAACACGATAAAAAATAAAAAATACTCACAAAAACCCACAACTTTTAGAATGTGACCCTCTGAACGTCCAAATGGGTCGTACCTGATGACCATGAAACTGCATTTTACACCAATTATTTACATGGATTAATAGGCTTAGTAGATCAACAGGTATTAACGCTTTAAACCCTAAGCCTAAGGGCGTTTTCACACAGCGTACTCGAGTCCGTATCCGAGTCCGTTTGACCCCAGAGTCCGCTTAATTTCATCCATGTGAATATAAACGTTCCGTGCTCGAGTACCGTACCCGAGTCCAGTTGAGTAGGTAGTCCTGGGTACGGACTTCCCAGACTCCGGTACGGTATGTTGCCGTGTGAATGCGATCCGTGCCCGAGACCGGAAGTGACCTAATCACCATTCTGACAACGGAAGTGAGTTAATCACCACGAGACCGTAGACGGCGCTCCCGTTGTCTCCTGAAAAAGCCTCGGATCCACGCGGCACGGGCTCGCCTTATCGACCGAACCACTCGATGATATACGAGGGACAACGAAGGTCGCTCTTCTTCACTTTGCCTCAAACAGGCTAACAGATAGGTAAAGGTTTGTCTTCCTCTGACTTCCACGTTTGTCGGACGGCGACAGAATTCCCTCCACGCCGCCGCCGACTGTTTCGGCCCTGGAACATTCATTCGTAGTCGGGCACGGGCCACGGTACACGCTTGTGAATGTATCCAAGTACGGTACAGACTCAAGTACAATGTGTGAAAACGCCCTAAAATGGTCCACCTGGGCTTTTTTTTTTTTTTTTTGCTTATTTTGACTAAAAGGTTAGAAAATATGCTGTGAGTGAGTCTGTTGGCCATTTTTTCCCAGGTCTTTCAAAATCGAGCAATCGTTTACAATTTACTGCATGTTATAATTCTGCTAAAACGGCTTCTTCTCCAGCTTCTAGTTACAGGCGTGAGTGAAATGACCGTAATGACCCAATAAAACGTACCAAGCGCAACGTCTCAGGTTTCAGAAACCGTTGGAATTTTTCAGTGAAAGAGTTACAGTCACCCAAACTGCCTGCGCGCGGGGTGAGTCGGCGATGACGCGTCAGGTTTTAAAGACTTAAAGGGTTTATTTCAGTCGGTGATGGATGTTTGGGTCTTTATGGGTTAAAACAGATGGACGCCCAGTGGTACCAGTGTGTGCACATGTCAAAGGGAGCTTCTGGTTTTGCAGCAGGACAAGCTGAGAGTCACAGATAGCATCATTGGACAACTCTGATAAGGAACGGGATCTGATGACGGATGGTAGTGGGGCCGAAATAGGACATAAAACAGCAGCACCTCAGGAACTAGTCCAGATCAGTGGTCATAGTTCAGCCGTTGGAATCCCCTCTCCCATTGGCCCCTGGTTAAGACATCTGCGGGCTGAAATGACCTGACAGCGCTTGATGCCCCCTCTGCCTGGCACATAAGCGATCTGAAAACGAAGAGCTATTTTTGCTGATGTTAATTTGCTCCGTGTTAGGGCTCCGGTTCACAGCTCGGTCAGCCTTCTCTGATACTATATTCCCGTTTGTTTCAGTAAAGGTTCTCCCGTCACATCGCATTTAGGTCGAGATGCTTGTGAACTGTGAATGCACCGCGCGCAGGGACTCGGCCACGCTGAGGCTTCTGGGTCCTGGAGTCCGCCGGTTTGAGTCTCCTGTGTTTACAGTCTTTAATGCTGTCAGAGTTTCCCTGTATGAGCTGGAAGGTTAATAAAGATAACAATTAATACACGCAGATGATAATTAGCGATAATGCCTGCGTGTGATAAAAATTAATTAAAAGAACTCATCATTGAAATCCCTTCAGAGAAAATAACCACTTTAAAGATTTTAATTTTTAAGCAACTCATTAAATATTTACATGCTGCAGCATGCAATGAAGTATACAATTTTAACTATTTTTCTAATACATGAGATAATTTAGTTTTAGAGAAAAAAATACAGTTTTCTATTTTATATTATACTATTTGTAATATACTGTAATATTTTTGTGGCACTATATAAAATGTGTGTGTTTTGTTTTTTTTGTTTTTTTTAAGAAAATAAGACTTTAGATCTAGGCATATTAATTAAAATCAATTAATGCAATAAAAACAAATAATCAACAATTATGGAATTGAATTTTAACTGGCAACTACTGAATTAATTAACATCTAAAGGTATCAGTTGAGGTTAGTAAATAATAACAAGACACATTGCTAGTTAAAATTAATTCATTCATTATGAGATGCTAATTAATATGAATAACTTCTGTAAGCACATTAGCTTTCATAACTACTAGTAAATAATTGCCAGATACACTTTTATTTAATACTTAAAACTGTAATAATAAATGTTAATTATGTAAATACATTAAATAATATGAACACATGATAGTGAACTGAAATAACTGCTAATTATTTTATTAATGTACTTATATTAATGTAACATTTTTGTTAGAAAAATGTAAAACTGAGTATAAAGCAGAATAAGACGTCACTTAACTGTTCTGGTTTGACTACATGTATATATTTTTTAAATCTTTGTAAGTTTGTAAAGGTAAATACCTGGTTTGTGGTGGTGTATCCAAACGCAGACGCAGCAGACTGACCGTGTCCTGTCAGAACAGACTCTGTGGTCTCCTGTCTTAATAGCCTTCATCCCTCCTCAGTGGGCAAGCTGATCCCTTCATTCTCCTTCTTGTTATCTCTAATTTCATGAATTATTCATCACACAGTCAGACCTACAAATCAGCACCCTAATTGGTCTCTTTTTTTTTTTTATTTCAAATAGAAAAGATCATCATCATCATCATTATTATTATTATTCCAATCTCCGATGTGTGCGATCACCCATGAAATGAAATTAACAGGATGGTGAGAAAAAATATTTTCCTAATAGCTCTGCATTAACCCCTCTTGTTATTTTATAAACAAATTTAGGGAAATTAATTTTTCATTTGACGGCAGTTTGGGAGCAAAAACTCCAAACAGCTAATTTAAGTATTAATTTGTATAATAGCTCCATTTATTTGCCAGTGGAAATATGCTAATATTTCTTTTCATCTGTGTCTAGAGGTGATTGAACACAAAATGAAACATTAATGGAACTAAATATTGAAAACTCCTGATATATACTGCTTTGTTTAAGAAGTGATTTTTTAAAAATATATAATGTGAGGCCTTTTAGCAGTGTTGTTATTTTATCTGTGCTATTCAAATCATGTCCAAAGGTTATTTCTAATTGAATCGTCATCCTGAAGGAGTGTACATAATTGCAGCCCTCATTACCTCGTGTGTGTGTCTTTAAAACAGCCAGGAGCTCAGTGTGTGGCTTACACTGAAGCGGTTAAACGGAGGTTAACACATGTTGAGGCAAAATACAAACATAATTTGGTCACATTAGGTTCATGACCGAGTAAATATAATATTTAATGTAGTATTTATTTTCCTTTCCTTTTTTTAATTCACAGATGTTGGGTCAGGGTTGAGGTCCACAATTTGTAAAATAAAAAAAACATTGAAAATTGATGTAACAAATGACAAGTGCACTTACTATTTTGTATGAAGGTTTACTGCTTTTACTTCTGGTATAACTCTTCACAGTCTTTTTCTTATGATTCATTAATGCTGCCTTTCAGATGATAATAAATAATTAAACCAGCGGTCAGGGATGATTGGTGAACGATTCTTGAATGGAATTCTAACAATATTGGGGAACACATTTATTCAACATAAGCAAAAAAAAAAAAAAAAAAAGCATACGGGGCTGCAGTCTACAAAGCATAATTTGATTTATTATTAGTTAAAATCAGAGTTGAACAAAACAAGGGTAAAAATGAATAAATTCTGATTTAAAAGCAGGCTTCATTTTGTTGTTTCATAAATGCAAATTTAATGATGGAATCCAATTAAACTAGAGCGTTTAATCAATATAGGAATGCTTTATTAGCCAAATTAAAACAAATTATCTAACAAATGAAGGCTAATTTAATACAAATGAGTAGTCTGATATTTAGAAAATATTTACAGAAAAGCAATAACAAAAATAAAGACATATTTTTTCAAAACTTATGACTGTGAAGGCATATTAAAGGTAATAAAAGTCCAAATATTTACTTTTTTTAAATGATTAAAAGTCAAAGTATTACGACAATAACGAAGTAATGTTTTGACAAGTTGAAATATTTTGAGGAAATACAGTAATATTACTTATTGCACAATATAATGAATGGTGTCAGAATGTTAGTCCAAATATTCAGAAGAAAAATAATGTAGGATTCAAGAAAAATGTCAAAATTTTATTAGCAACACGACAAAAAGATCGTAGAAAACTTAACTCTCCTCTGTTCTCTCATCCACTCACTCACCACACACACCGGTCCACTGGCTCCGCCCCCATATCACTGTCATTCATTCGCCCATCTCTCAAAGCCACACCCACCCTGTCCTCTGTTGTACTATCTATATCCATAAATCAGTGCGGAGAATAAAATTCAGTGAGTGGATCAATCCTCAGATGATAAATTAGTTTTTGTCGGTGCAAAATGTCCAGGGGGAGAATCTGACATCATCAAAGATATTATCAAACTTCTGTTAAAAATCATTCTAATGCAGACCTCCTTGTTAAAATCAGCCCTGGAACGAGCGCAGACTTTTAACCAACTAGCCCAGAAATGGGATAACGCATTTTACGTTGCGTTGGGGTTAATGAATTACGGAGCGAGCCCAGAAACAAGCCCTTGATTGTTTTGTTCACTCAGTTCAAAGTCAATACTGAATTACATTTGAAGCTGGAGTTTAAATGAGTGATATTTTTCTTTTTTAAATGGAATTCTTCATTTTCAAACATTTCCCTGTGGTCTCCATAAACTGTAAATGCTC
>JAPQRP010000017.1:13438349-13448900 GCA_037367295.1 Apogon hyalosoma | reverse complement strand
AAATCTTTTACCTAATTTAATTAAATGGTAACATTTAAAAAATTAATAAAAAAAAAAAAAAAAAAAAAAGAACTTTGACCTACTTTACCCAAAATGTAATGAGATCCATTCTGGGTCAATGGCAGTCTATGAACCCAATTTGGTATGAATTCAACCAACAGTTTTGCTACTTCAGACATTTGGAATTTCATCCCTTATAAGTAAATGGGGAAAAAAAAAATTGAAAAATTCATAAAACATTTTTACTTTTACCCACCTTTCCCAAAATGTAATGGGATCTATTCTGAGTCACTGCCAATCTATAAACTAAATAAGGTATGAATTCAACTGATAGTTTTGCTGCTCAGTTATTAACAAACAAACAAACAAACAAACAAACAAACACACACACATACAAACTGAACCAAAAACAACACCCCTTGCCTCCCCTTTCATGGGGCAGGGTAATGACCTAGAGAAACACATTTATATTTCCCAGAAATCAATACTGGCAAATGTCAAAGTTTATCAGCAGTGCTTTTGTGTCATAAATCTCTGTGGTTGAATCGGTGCTCCTTCAATGATAGTATCATTAACGGCTGAAAGGCTTTAAAGTAGTTGAGTTTTTTTAATCATCTCTTTTTCTTTTCCCCCTGACATAAAGTGAACTACACAAAGGAAAATGATCCTAAAACTGAAAATAAAATAGTGCCACATTAACCACAGCTGAATCTGACCATCAGAGATATTATTTCAGTTGTTCAGAGTATGCATACAGTGAACAGCTAGAGTACCTGTGCTCTTTGAAATAGTGGATCAGGTGGAAGCTTTTGGAGTTTGTTGGATGTAACGTCCAGCCGGTTGAGTTTCTGAAGAAGGGAAAATGTTCCCTCTGGAATATACTCCAACATGTTGTGGTCTAAACTCAACGTGTGGAGGCTTGTCATTTTCTGTGAGAGTAAAAAAAAAAGTCATCGTACTGGTTTCAGTGAGAGTAACAGACCTTGGTGTTAAATTCATACAAAAGAACACAGAAGAAGTTGATACTGTAAGCACAGGAATGTAAAAAAAAAAAAAAAGAAATCAATACTATAACATCTGGATTTAAAAAACAGGTGTGAAAGGCTGCAGCAGCTTTGTTGCATCCTGACCTGTATGGCCTCCCATGGAATAGAGTCTAGATTATTATAACTCAGGTCCAGTTCTTCCAGAGCCAGCAGGTCATTGAACGCTCCCTGGTGGATGAGCACCAGCTGGTTGTTGTTCAGAATAAGGTGATGAAGCTTTGACATCCCGCTGAATGTATCATTCCCTATCCTCGTCAGGCGGTTACTGCAATCAATGAAGAAACATAGAAACCTCAGTCAATATCGTACAGGTTTAGAAATAAGTATGGCTTCATCAAATATTATTACACCAGTGTTAGTGTCTATACGTACCTGTTGAGGTGAAGGGCTCTGAGGTTCTCTAGATCAGCAAAGGCATGAGGTGTGATATAAGAGATGGTGTTTCTTGATAATGTTAGATCCACCAGCCGTGTCATGTTTGCAAAATCTTTCCTCTTCACACTGTGGACAAGGACAAACAGTGACATGTTAGTTGGTGAGGGCGAAGCTTTGTGTGCAAACCTACAGGCAACATTTAATAACTAAAGACTAAGTGTCTCAGTACTTATTTCAAAAGGGGATGTATGCTTGTCAGTCTTTTAATAGTTTTTCATCTTTGAGTTACTTGAAAGCAGTCATTTAAAAGAACATGCTCAATATTTGAAAGCTAAATTCAGATTCAAACAGAATTCACATATGCTATTCCTTTTGTCCTGGGCAGTTCATTCAATATTTGTGACCATGAACAATCTCTCTAACGGCCATAACCCACAGATCCAAGGCTTGAAATGGCAATGCCATCAGGAGACAGCCTTGAGCTGCTCCATTGACGATGAACAGACTATGACTTACTCTGAGGCCTCGAAGGATGTGCTTCTTTTCAAACACCCAAATGAGTTTTATTTCATTCTGGTGCCAGCGGATAATGTGCTCATATCCCCATAAATGTGCCCTGGGTGATGTCACTCTGCCCAAAAACTCACAGAGTCTTATTCATCGATGCCAGACAAGCTTCAGGCTTAGTGGAGGGATGGCATCATAGATCAGTGACTTGCCTTCTAGTTTAGAGCTAAAGTTGTTCATGAACGCAGATTAACACCGAACTTTCCAAGGAAATGCTTCAGTAGTTATGAGATAGTAGTGGATAATAGTCTCAGGCAAACTCTGGAAAAAAACTAAGAGACCACTGTGTGTTTGAATCAAATTAATGTGTTTGTTTATTCTAGAAAATACCAATAACATTACTCCCAAATCCAAATAAAATTAGTGTCATTCAGAGCTTTTATTTACCAAAAAAAAAAAAAAAACTGCAAGTAGCTGTAACAAAAAGCCAGTGTTTTCAGACCTTGAAAGTTGAATAAAGAAAACAAGTTCCTATTCATTTTTAAACAACACAATACCAATGTTTTAACTTCGGAAGACTTGAGAAATCAATGTTTAGTGGAATAACCATGATTTTCAATGGATCTTGGCATACTCTTCAGCAGTCTTTCACAGTGTTGTTGGCTGCTTTATGCCACTCCTTGGTGAAAAAAAACACACACACACACACATATATATATATATATATATATATATGTATGTATGAGCAGCTCAGCTTTGTTTGATGGTTTCTGTCTTGAGCTGGCATGGATCTGTTCTTTGGGTGAGGACAGGATTTGGATAAGTCTGTTTTCAGGTACTTGAGGCGAGGGCAGAGAATGGGGACTAGTGGTGAGAGGAGGGGAAACATTTATACTGTGGCAGAGAGAGGAAACCTGGCCAGACCAGCTCTCAGATGAAACTGCACACCCCTTGGACCAAAGACTGTGGCTTAATCTGAGCAAATACAATCTAGATATACAGCCAGGGCAGACCAGCAGGTATCTGCTCTCTGCTTAGTTGGGACATGATTCAGGGACACTGTAAAGTCAGTTTACAGATACTTCAGAAGAGAATCAGACTGAACAGATTTATGGTGTTAGTGCCTCATCCGCATTGTGTGCTTGAGTGATTAAAGATCAATTTAACACAAATGCTGGGCTTTCATAGGACTAGTTTTACCATTTGAAGTAGTTTAATAGAAGTAGAAACAAGAGCTACTGAATTACTGTGATTTGCAACATTAGGGCTAATAACATTAGCATGAGAATGATCTGAAGAGTCAAATTTTAACTTGAATAATAGGAACAGTTAACATTAACACTCCCAACATGGAGGATTTGAAAGGCATGTGTGAATAATACATCAGTGTGTTTGAAGGCTGCTCTTGTCCTGACACCGCTGCAATTTGCATTGACAAAAATGATCCAAGGCCAGAAAACACATTTGCTGACCCTCTGCTGAATAGTTACTGGGCAAAAATAGGTGAATGGGCTCTGTGATTGGTAGTCCTCCTGTCACTCTCCTTCTCTTGATCTGTGTTCTTTTATTCATGCCATAGTGACCTGAGAGGATCCAATATGAACAGATGGCCACCGCAAATGTGAAAAAATAAATAAATGAATTTTGTTTTCGTACCAAGCTTGTTAATAACACAATTTTCTTTACTTCAATTAAAATATTAACGTGTTGGAGAATGAAAGACATTTGGATGACTGTGGGAGACAGTTGTGGATTTAACAGCTGCACAGCCTTGGAAAAATATTTTTATGAATGTTTAACCCATAAAGACCCAGTGCTGCTTTTGTGGCAGTTCCCAAATGGTTTTTTTTCTATATGTAACATTTCCCAAGTGATTTATCACAATTTATTACAAAATAATCCTCCATATTTTCCATTTTTCCAGTGAAAAAATGTAATATTTCCAATATTTAATGCACTGATCATAGAGATGTTCAGAAAACTCAGGTTAATGTTGAGGGTTATTATATGAAAAACAGAGAAAACTGTAGAACAAGGGACTTTTTCAGTCAAATCTATCAATAACTGAACATAAATCAAGTGTCTCCATCCACTTTCATTGATCCAACTCCATGGGTTTTACTGGTGAATCAATGTTATTGAAGATGATGGTGTTTCCACGTTCACTACAGAGCCTCTGAACGTCCAAATGGGTCATATCTGATGACCATGAAAAGACGACAAACTGCATTTTGCATAAATTATTTACATGTATTGATAGGATTAATGGATCAACAGGTATTAAACAGTTTAGATCAGTAGATGGTTTTGGTGGATGGTGGATGTTTGGGTCTTTATGGGTTAAATTTATCGTAGCCGATATAATCTATTGCACAAAATCCCAATCTAAACCTTTTTAATCTCGGTCATAAAGATTGCAGTGTAATTGGTGTAGTTGTAAGATAATTATAAATAGCAGAAGCGCTATCTGCCGTATTAGCGGTATGATGAACGACTTGCTTGGTTCTTTGTGTTACCTTGTGACGAAGTTGTCAGCCAGCCGGAGCTCCACTGTATGCCTATCAATGTTCGGTGGTACAAACAGCAGACCTTTCTTGGCGCAGAGGGTTGCCAGATTGGGTGACAGGATCTGACAGACGCAGCGTTTGGGGCAGATCTGTGCCCGCACTGCCATGGCAACTGCAAGCATCACGCACAGCAACATCCTCTCCATGGTTACCACCCCACTTGGACACAACACCTGAAAATGAGACAAAGAGAGAATGACAAGGACGTTAATGACAGGGGGCTGTAATGCGTTTCCTCAAAGAAAAAAAAGACAAGAAATGCAAGAAGTCATCCTCCTGAAATGGTTAATAATCATTACTCACAGAGGATCTTGATATCTGAAAGAAAATGTTGTGAAACTTTCGAGCACATTTTACAATGTTTATACTGCTTAGTATGAGTTTCCTGTGCTACACCAGGCTAATAGACTATTTATCATCTAATGCACTTTTGACTTTATCAAATAAACCGTGTGCCAGTCTGAATGCTGAAAGCTATAGTGAAGGTTCAGTATGTAGGATGATAAGTGCAGTATGACACAGACGGATTATTGTTGCAGGAGGCTTGTTGTTATTGCGTCATGTTAGCTTGCACTGTGACTTTATATCATCACAAATCAAATGAATACCCCTGAACATTTATGACTCACTTATGTTTGCAAGAGCAGATTGTGATGAAGTTTAGGTTTCACTTATCAAACTAGACCAAGTGTTTGTAATCATTTATTGTTTAATAGTTCTGCTGTGCATGTGCAAGCATACAAACACACACACACAATCGGGTGTCATAAGCAAGCAGCAGAGTTTGTAGTTAATTAGGAGAAGGTTTAGATGGAGAGAGAGAAGGGGTGAAGCAGAGAGAGACAAAATGCTCATTAATGACAACCTTGATTGGGGTTTGAAGGATATGGGAGAATCAGGATTAAAGGGATCACAGGGCAAACGCGCACGCATATACATGCATAAGCAATTATACATCCATACACAAACATACAGGGCTGGTGAGGGTGAAAGAACAGTTAAGGTCGCACCTCAGTGGAGTTTTCTCACATTTTTATGTTATAAGTAACTTTGTTAGCTGTCGGCTGATGAGAAGTTTTATAAAAAAAAAAAAAAATCTAATTTTATAAGAACTGTGTGGTGTATAACAAATATTTTACTTCATATAACTGTATTGTTAACAAAGGATACATGAAATGGAGAACCCCCTCCTTTTTGCCATAGCTTAGAAACTAATTCATTCAAAATGATCAAATCATCGTCAAGGACAGTCACTGACATCACTGTAACAGAAACAAGTGGTTCCAGGTATAACAAACCCCGCCCCTCGCACATATTGCAGCTTATTTTGGCATCGATCCAGTTGATGTTACATTGTCTATGTGTGTTGATTGCCTCTATATATGTGCCAAGTTTAAAGTAAAATGAAACAAAATGGATGTTTTTTATAGATATTTGACATTTCGACCATTATAAGTAAATGAGGGAGGAAAAAAAAAAATTGATGAAAAAATGTAACTATGACCTACTGTTCCCAAAATGTAATGAGATCTATTCTGGGTCAATGGCAATCTATAAACCAAATTTGGTATGAATTCAATCAATAGTTTTGCAGCTAGAGTGTTAAGAAAAAAAACAAAAAACAAACAAACCGAATCAAAAACAATACCTCTTGCCTCAAGGGGCGGGATAACGAGTAAGCAATCACCCTGAATGATGATATTTATATATATATCGATTTAAAAAGACAACTGTAATGACTGCAATTGTATATTATTCATGTAATTTGCTGATTCACTTCTTTAATAAAATAGTAAATGAAAGGCCAGTCACTAGATGAAAAAACACATTTTGGTTGTGTTTTGCTCCCATCTGTGGTGTGAAATTCATAACTCGGTGTGTCGTCACTGCTTTTCCCAGACACAGACAGTCAGTCAGTGCAGTGACTAATAATTCCAAACTGGAAACCAAAGCCTGACCACTTCCTGTGGTTTGCTAAGACAATTTTTAGAATTATTGACTTGAGCTACTTCTGAATTTCGTAAAACTGACATATGACCTGTAACACACATTGTTTAAGTAATAAAGTTTAGTAATATATTTACTCACAAGACAGACGCATTAAAACACAAAAGGAATCAAAACCACAAATAACACAGAATGCATTCCAGTTTGTTTTACTGTTACCTTATAAAAATGACTGACCACGTGTCATTGCAGTGATTAATATGTTTAATCTGGAAACAAGCTCTTTAACCCCAACTGGTGCAATGGGTAGCTTCTCATTTCTTTAACAACCATCAGCTTGAGAGCATGAGGATTGGACGATGGCAGGATTCAACAGGGTCAGATTGTGAAAGAGTGGTTCAGGGAGCATGAGACATTATTTCCACACATGGACCGGACACCACAGAGTCCAGACCTGAACCCCATTGAGAATCTCTGGAATGTGCCGGAGAAGTGATGCAGTGATGTTACTCTCCCATCATTAAAATAATATCGTAGTGACAAATGAATACACCTCCAGATGGAAATAAACGTTGAAGCTTTTTTTTGTAACATTGTATAACTATGGTAAAAATGATGCAAAAAGTGAATGCATTTACAAATATCCAGTGAAGTATATAGAAACTAGACAATACACCCACCTCCTTAAATTATATCTGTTCTGCTGAGTAATTCCACTTGATAGATATAAGAAAAAAAAAAAGCTCCAAGAAACATCAGGATCTTGACTCCTGTTTATATCATTAATAGTTTGTAGCTACTATGGGTGCAGTGAATGCTATATGAATGTCAGTACTGTGTCACAAGGAGTGTGAATGCCTATCAGATATGATGGATATTAAAATGAAAACATGAAATGGATGGTGTTTAGTGTTAACATTTTTTAATTTTTTTTTTTTTTGCAGAGCAGTGACCTTCATTTCTGAGAAAAAGTCTCACAATGGTGAAGAGTGTTATAAAAACGTAGAATAAGATCTGGCAAATCTTCAAGGAGGATCGAGCTATGATGAAGACTTCTTTTGTGTGAATTTTTTTGGAAGAGTTCTGTTGGTTTTTAAGGACAGAAAGACAGAATGACCCAACGGCAACATCCCAGTCTGGCAAGAGAAAAATGTACACTGAGGGCTTGAAGCATAAAATGTTTTTACAAGTTAATTTGGGTTCTGAATGCTGAAATAACCCACACTCAGTATTGTGCTTGAATGCAGACAGTACAAGTAGGAAATTGGAAGATGCTGCTCTGTTGTTCTTCAACAGCATTTTGGAAGAGATTCATTTAAGGTCAAATATGTAAAGTGTGATGTAAATCTAGACTGGTGTCTGCTTCAATTATCTTTATGAAGCCAGAACGATGAGGCGAAAAGTTTCATTAGCATTAAATAACAATGGTGCATGTGTATGTTTGGTGGGGACTATTTTCAGCCTCAGATTATGACACATTTTGTGTGCAAATGAGGTTTTTCTGAGATTGAGTGGAATTAAACCATGGAGTCCATGTTTATTTTCATGAATAATGGTTTTTTAAAAGACCTTTCTGGATAGCTATATTATCTATGTGTTGGTAACAAAACACTATATACAAGACAGGTTAGGGGTGTGCAATATGATGATGTTAGATTGTGAAGGATTAGAACATATTGACGCTCTGACAAAACAGAGAGATCGTGGAATCATCTGTAACATGGTGTAGTCAGAGCTACAGTGTATTCAACGGCTCTGGATGCAGTTCTATGCTGACGCACAGATGCATCACGTCGGTTCACGTCCACGTCACATGGATTTCACGGCGTGTAGCGGGAGTCATAGCTGACAGAGAAAGGGATGAGTTACATCCTAAAAAGAATTCCACTTCTGTTGTATGGAATTGGTTTGGCTTTTCCCCAAATGACAACGTGCAAACAACAGTAATTTGCAAAATTTGCACAGATACGGTTCGCATGTTGGATGGCAACACTACGACCCTGTTCAATCACCTGACAACGAAACTGCTAGAAGACCAGCTACACTGCAGCCAGAGGCAACAGGTAGCATTAAACAAAAGCAAACAACTTTAACGCAAGCATGTATTAAAGGCACTCTTTGTGAGAAGAGTAGCAAAAGGTGCAAAGAGGTAATAGAAGCAGTGACTTTTTACCTGGCAAACGATATGCAAATTAGTCTCAAAGATCAATGTAAAGAATTGTGACAAAATTGAGATTGTGATTTTATTTGTAAAAAATCGTTTCATGATATTTTTGCCCACCCCTAAGACAGGTATATTAATTTTGTTATTTTATGGTAATTGGATTGGCTTTAACGGGTCAGTATTGCGTATAAGGTGATGATCCTGTAAGAACAATCAAAAAGGTCTGCAGAAAAGTGTTTGGAGTTGTAATAGAATCAGTTTCAGTAATTGACACTTGTCGATATAGCCTATTGCAGGTTGACATAAATACTGCATTTTCACTATCGACTCACAACCCATCTCTGAGTTACAAGCTGTTCACTTCTTCTTCCTAATTAAATTTCTCTCTATACCTCTTTCAGTCCTGAGTGTAATTGCTGAGCTGTGATGTCGGAGGTCGTTCTACCCCTGTTTTCCTTTCCCTCTCAGTTTGAGTGGAGTAAAAGAAGAGCGCAAAGACAGAGCAGCTGAATAGCGCGTCAGATGACTCATGCACTTGTGCTACGCAGAGAGCGAAAGGGAGAGAGCTCATGACCCTTGTGACATGAAAGCACATATCAGCTCATTAATTACACTAAGAAATGACTGGAATGAGAGCAAATGAGTGAGTGAGACAGAAATGGAAAGGGAGACTTATCAGAGAGGGAGAGAAAAAGAGAGAGATCAGAGAGCGAGCTAATTAAAATGAGTGCTGAGGTGTGAAAGGAAAAGGGGGGAGAGGGATGGATTTCATTTAGTGCGAGGAGACGAGGTAGGATAGATGATGTCGCACTGACATACGTGACATGCAAATCGTATACAGCGCTGACTGAAAGGCCACAAAGGCTATATGTCACTCGTCATGCTCCGAAGAAAAGATTGCGCCAGAACTAAGCTTAATTACATAGAAATGTCCTCACATAGAAACAAATTGCACACACCGACTTGCTCTAGCTTGAGGTGACATGTTGGACCTCCAGGATCAAATGGAATGGGGAATGATCCAAAGGGATTATGGGTAAGAAAGACAAATTAAGCTCTGTGTGTAGAGGTGTAAAAAATATGACTCCTTTTCACACATGTGCAGGATGCTTTATCCACGTCTTTGAAAGCCTTGTGACACCCCAGTCCTCCGAGGGTCTCCCATAAAGCCAGTTTCACTCCTTGGCTCGCTCACATATGAACAACTGGCTTCCCGGACAGCTTAAATGGATTCTCCACACGCTCCATACACCAAAACTGCTCTCAGGCTGCATTCACATCACACAGGGATAACCAGTGGAACGGCTTGGCATTTAAAAGCGACGCCTCGGAAGTATTCATACATGCAAACTCTTTTAAGGCTGCCAAGAAGCAGCGATTGCAGACGTTTGTGGTTTCTGATCAGATTTTTTACACTTAATGCACATCTAGTCAGTGAATGACATGTTTGAGGTCCTATATTTTTATAGTGAAGCATATCTCACAAAACAGAGTTTAGTTTTCTTGAGTGTAACTCTGAATTTCCATGTATATACCTAAATGCCAAGATAAACACATTTTGCTTTTTATATCCAATTGGGATTTTATAACAATATTAATTATTATTTTTAATGTTTAAATGTTTATTATCTCACCCCCTGAAGAAGGGGAGGCAAGGGTTATTGTTTTTGGTTTGATTTGTTTGTTTCTTTGTTTGTTAACACTCTAGCAGCAAAACTATTGGTTGAATTCATACCAAACTGGGTTTATAAATTGCCAGTGACCCAGAATAGATCTGATTATAATCTAATATTCTTATCTAAATTTTGGATGAATATTTTTTCCCCCATTTACTTATAATGGGTAAATTTTCAAATGTCTGTAGCAGTAAAACTATTGGTTGAATTCATACCAAATTTGGTTTATAGATTGCCAGTGACCCAGAATAGATGTGGTTACATTTTGG
>JAPQRP010000017.1:13412418-13426724 GCA_037367295.1 Apogon hyalosoma | reverse complement strand
ATAATGTAGTAACTACTAAATCTGTCCTTTTTAATACTACTACCCACCTACGGTGTGTGTATCCAACTTGTGACTTTATGGCCCTTTTGCTTGGGAATCTTTGTTTGTTTGTTTGTTTTTTTGGTTTTGTCTAATTTCCTATATTTATTTGGATTTTGCAAGCCGCGCCATAATTTTCTCATACTGCAGTTGATGTGTTTTACAGGCAACAGCCAGTGTTATTAGATGAAAACATAGATTGTCAGTCATGTTATTTGTCATTGCAATAAGGATTAATGTAAAGTACATTTTATTGGCTAATTTACACTTCACAGTGCCATTACTGTGAAAATAGTGCCACTTTGGGATTACTGCATCATTGCCATTGAAAAAGCTATTTATTTTTACTTGCACTATATCACTTACCCCCCCATTTTTTTCTGATTTTCTTCTCTTCCATACATTTCCCTATTGTGCTGTTGTGTTTACGTATGTTGACAGAAACAGGGGTCTGGGGGATCTGGTTGTGGTAGTGGTGGGGCTTCTTCTAGTTTTCACATTACTTGCTAACTGCCACCATAATCTCTCAATTTATCCCCATTAGTTGGTAATTAATGAGCAGTAACTTACTTTTAGTACCAGGAAAAGTCAGTCAAACACAGTATTGGCAGATCCATCAATAGTCAGAGCTCAGCATTGACAACCATGAGGGAGGAGGTCAATGACCAAAAAGGGACAGCTACATGTACCGACTTTTATCAAATATCTGCAGCCCTCCATTTCTGCACAAGACCGGGTTGAAAAGCCATCACCTTGAAGTGAATTGTACTTTTTAAAACAGTGTGACAACAATCCTCCAACTTTCCTAATATCATTGGAGATGAATGCTGACATCATCTATCCAATAGATCCTAATGACAGTGTGCATAAATCCTCAATACATTAATAACTAGCTACATTTTGCTCACACAACCTCCTTTAGATATCTATGTATGCATACTCTACCAGTTTACAAGGTTTTTTAAGTGTACAATAGTACAGTCTAGTACATGAACAATAATAGCCGTGCTACTTAATGTTCTGGTATGAACAAAGAAGTTCACATCAGTGTGTAGAGCGTATTATAGTAGATACAACAAAGAAAAAGAGAAAATGTTACTCTAAGGTAAAAGCCTAAAAAATAAATGAAAATGCAGACTTGAAAAAAAAACAAAACCTAACAGACTCACAGCGTCTGCTTGAGTAACTGTGGACTCCTCTGTGGGATGTGTTCTTAATGTATCCTCCATCCTGTTGTTATCGAAGTTACTAAAAAAAGCCTTTTTTTGTGTCTCCCCCTCCTGTGAGCCTCCCTAGAAGAAGTACTTTAGATATGGTCAAGTCTGAAACAGTCTACCGTGCCTGCTAATGCCTTACCGGCCCACGGACATGTTTACTTCTTGAGAAAAAAAATCTCTTGACCTTGTAATTTTTAACCATGGTGTTTAATAAAAAATGACATACAGAGCGCAAGAGAGAGGAGAAGACGGACGGACAGAAGCAGACAGGTAGGACTGTGGCGTGTGAGCAGAATGTCGCAGGAGATAGTGTATTTGTGTGTGTGCGTGTGTGTCTGGACCTGGTTAAATAATTTACATGGATCCAATCATGAGCACAGTGCTGTTGCATTATTTACACACACCACATTTAACACACGATCACACACATACACTGATGCACAAGCCTTGACATTAATGTCTTTGCTTCTGGGAAAATAAATCTGCGAAAAACAATTACTGTGTATTTCAAAGTTCTACAAAACAAAGACACACACAAAAGAAGGAATCGGATCAAAAAAAAATGAGAAAAAAATGAATAAAAGGTGAATCACAGCAAGTGACTGAGAGAGCTGCTATGTTCGAAATATTAAAGTTTCATAAACCCTTTTCTCAATGTTTACCCCACTCCTTGGTGTCCCATTGTGTCACAGCAATAAAAAAAAAAAAAAAGGCTGAGTACTTCAAAGTGAGCAGAGGGGGTTTGTGTTCAGGTCAACTACTGTTTTCCAGTACTTTTCCCCAAAAGCCAATGGAGCACTGGCATACAGGTCAATTTCTTCCCATTCCTGCTGTCTAGTATAAAGCCAAAGTGCTCTTAAGACTGTTGAGTTGCCTTTCTAGCTCCTCTGAAATGTTCACCTAAAAGCCCATGCTGTATCGCTGCATGAAACAAATTATTAAATAAACAGACATTCTTATGGATCTAGCCCATTATAGATTTAATGTGTGACATTTAGTGAAGTCTAGAGATGAATTCACAAACTGCTGCCTAATAAATGGATCTGCACCATTCTATACAATGCAGAAAAAAAAATCACAGAAGTCCCTTGTTTTGAGTGTTGTTTTTTTTCTTTTCAGTTTAGAGGCTTTACAGTGATGTTAAACACTGAAGCATAGCAGGTGATGGTAACACACCTTACTGGATGCCACATTACAAAATGGAATAAATAAAAAGAGGACGTCCTTGGACTCAGCAGCCCTTTATTAACCTTTAAAGACCCCATGCTACTTTTGTGACAGTTCCCAAGTGATTTTTTTCTCTATTTCTACCTTTCTTAACTGATTAATCACCATTTTAAAATAATATTATCCTCTGCATTTTGCATTTTTTTGGTGCAAATCATGTATTTTCCTATATTTAATTCACACATCGAGTAAATTCAAAGTTAATTATATCAAAACAGAGAAAAATAAAGAAAAAGTGTCTTTTTTAGTCAAATATATCTAACTGAACATATACCCAGTGTGTCCATCCACTGTCATTGATCCAACTCCATGGGTTTTACTGGTGAATCAATGTTGTAGAAGATGACAGCGTTTCCCCGTTCACTACGGAGCCTCTGAATGTTCAAATACGTCACCAATTATTTACAAGTATTGATAGGATTAGTGGTTCAACAGTTTAGATCAGTAGATGCTTTTGATTGACGGTGGATATTTGGGTCTTTATGGGTTAATAGGTCAATTTGTCGTTTTAAGTTGCCCATAGGTGTGAGAGTAAGAGGGATTGGATGTTGGTCCCAGTAATGAACTTGCAACCTGTACGCCTTAAACTGGTGTCAGCTGGGAGAAGCTCCAGCCCCCCTCAGGGCATTAAGTGGCTACAGAAAATGAATGAATGAATCATGGCAAAGTAGTAAAACTGGCCTTTTAAAACATGACTTCAGCTTATTACTCTAAGTTACAGTAAAGAACACTGTCTTGATCCAAATGAAAAGTAATAGTATGGATAGTGTTCTGATACAGTAGGTAGTAGTGCACACACACTTGGTGTGTTGTGCGAACTGAAATACCGCGATAAATGATGCATTTTACTTAAATCAGAGTGAGCTACATAGTCATTTAAAAATTGTAGAGGTGATACATTTTATTCAGCGCAATTCATGCAAGACAATAGGTTTTAGTGACCACAAATGGCTCTTTTTCATATCCAATCTGCATCTTCATCAAAATTCAGGCTGCAATCTGGTCTGAGTGGTTTTGTTAAGTGTGGGAAATTTGTTATACATTTTACATATAAATTAGAAATGTAGCTGTTCAGTGTTCCCACAATTATTTTCTGCTCACAGAGGTTTGTCCATGTTTCTGACTGTGGTTTTGCTTAGTTAAGGTTGGAAATGGTGTCGGGGCCACTGTGATACTTGACTCCGGTCCAGTAAAAACCCACACTAGCAGCAAGTTATTTATGAATGTGAAAGTTAGGCTTGAGATCATCCTATAGTGAGAATGAATATGTGAGTGTGATTGCATGTATTTGCCATGTTGCCTTTACTGTGTGTGAGACTTACAGCCAGTGGCTAATCACAGCAGTATCTAGGTTAAATACAGATCACCACTGTATTTGTGTGCTTGCAGGTGTGTTCACATACCAAGACACAAAAATAACCAGCACATCATATAACTAGGCTAAACACAGCTTGTGTTGAATTAGTTTTTAAAAAAAAAAAAAAAAAAAAAAAAAAGTCGCACATGCAATATTTCACTGCACCACCTTTGGTTTTGATTACAGGAGACATTCACTGTGCCTTTTTTTTTTTGGTCACATAATGCTTACATAGGGTCACAGTAAGGTTCATAATATTTTTCCATCCATATTTGCATTCATTTTTGATTATTGATGATGGAGATTCAGACCGCTGCATTAAGTCTTCATCACATCCTAAATTAGAGTCTGGACTTTATGGAGGTTAATCCATGTGTGAAAATTATGTCTCATTCTCCCTGAATCAGTCTGTCACAAGCCTGATGATTCTGATCAACCCTGGCACTGTCCAATCTGTATGACATTAAGGACATGAGAGAACACTTACCGCATCAGTTAGAGTTAAATAACCTGTTAGAGCTGAAACATTATTAACCACTGCAGCACTGACCCATGGAAGGATCTGGACTATTTGCTTAGTTACATTTTTTTGTCCGGACTGTTTATTTAACTCTGACTGCAGTAAGTAGCCTCTCATTTCTTTAATGTCAAAAAGATTGGACAATGCCAGGACTGATCAGGATCATCAGGGTTGTGACTGAATGGTTCAGGGAGAATGAGACCTCATTTTCATACATGGATTAGCCTCCGTTAAGTCCAGAATCACATTTTTTGGTATGTGATGAAGACTTGATGCAGCGGTCTGAATCTCCATCATCAATAATAAAAAAAATGAATGCAACTATGGATGGAAAACTTATTATGAACCTTATTGTGATACTATATAAGCATTATGTGACCAAAAAAAAAAAAAAGTCACGGTGAATGTCTCCTGTAATCAAAACCAAAGGTGGTGCAGTCAAATATTGCATGTGCGACTTTTTTTTTTTTTTGGCCGGGCAGTGTATTAGCTGTATATAAAAACCAGACTGATCTCATGAAATTGCGTTGTATGTCATGCCAGTTCTTATGGCATTTGGCGTGCTATACATATGCATTTTCATCCTTTCACACGTTACTCAACACCATTTGATCGCATGTCAATTTAAGCCAAGATCTCCAGTTTACATATCTGTAACCGCTAACCCTAACCATAACCCTAAACCTAACACTAGCCCTAAAGTTAACCCTGAACCTAACCCTAACTGCTAATTGCGTGGTATTTGACAAGGCGTGAACATAGACGCGAAAAATTTATAATGCCTACAGATAACACGCCAATTAAAAGTAGCTTGTATGGCATGTAAATTTATGCAATTCATGATATCACGTTGATAAAAACAGCTGCCGAACACTGTGTGATGATTAACTCATAATACCTGGCAGTGTGACTAATCTAAATGTGTCCATCAAAAGCTACTTGTCAATTCTTAGTCACAGTCATTCAGAAGCTACCAGAACATACACAAGATAATCCTGTGTATCTGTGTGTAAAAGCTGTGTAAACTCATTCTGCCATTACTCAGATATTGAATACATGTACAAATTGGACCCCTGACACCATTATAGTGTCAAAATAATCAATCTAACCACGTCATCTTGGAGGTTTTTACTGTAAACTGATGACTCTGTTCATAGTCATTTTGTTTTGGTTGAACGGGGAGACTCTCTTTTGCCATCAGCTGCACTTAGATGAGGTCAGTCCCCCAGAGATTTGCACACCGGAAAGTGGATCAAATCTGAATAGCTAGTTTAGTGTGGATGAATGTTGTGTGCATCACCTCTGGAGCTTAAAACCTAATCAGTTAATCTCTAAGGACCACGGATACTGAAACTGTAAATGGATTCATCTGCCTCACGAAGGAGTTGATACACTTTGTAATGCTTAATAAAAATGTGACTAGTGCAAAGTCAACACATAGTTATTAGAGTTGCTAAATTCAGCAACACATCTATTATAAATACAGCTTAACAGGCTAATACAGTGCTATGTGGATGGAGAAAAGAGCTCTCCATGGTGCTGAATATACACAGAGACGTCAGGGCAGCTATTGCCACTGATGGAGAAGAGACATTTCCTATAGTTCCCTTTATAGGAGTCTGATTAACTCTTGGTAAATTGATCAGTCTTGAGGGGTGTGAGGAAATTGCAATGGTAAATGTCAGCCATTTACTGAGCAAAGACAGAAGTTGACTTCTTGCCACCAAATGGATTATTTATAATTTGGGGCTAGTGAAGGCATCTCTGGTGGCTCAGGGGAATCAAATTTAGATTTGCACCACCATCCTGGATATCAGTAATTTCATTAGTGGTCAGTCTAATGAAACAAAGCAGGACTTTTGGTAATAATATTTATCTTTATAGAAAAACTGATGAAAATGATGAAGATGAAGAATAACGAGATTATCTTTAAAAATGATTTGGCATTCACAGGGGCTCAACAAATATCACTCGTAAAGTTCTGACAGTACTTGTCTTGATTTTTTTAAAAAGTGGACCATAAAGCACTTAAAATGCACAAAGATCTGCCGAGACAGATACATCCGCCATGGATTGCGATTCCCAGCAAATGTTCACAGATTTCATTTTGCTTCCCTCAAGACAATAGTCCAAAGATACAAAGACTTACAGAATGAAAAGTCGAATGTAAAGTTGACCTTCAACCCATCAAGGTCAATCTAGACCTAACAGCAGGTCACACACTAACTAATTTAACTTCAAGTTATTATTTATTTGTTAGTTTAAAGCTGCATATGACTTTTGTCACCAATTTTTCATCAAATCTGTAAAACCCAAGTGATGGCCGTAGTGTAGAAACAGATATGGTGAAAAATTGGTGACAAACATCATACGCAACTTTGAATTTAGGATGATTCAGCCAAAATTGTCAATACCAGAGTAGACAAACAAGCAGATAAACTTCAGTAAAAACAACCTTCTTGGCAGAGCGAAGTATGTGTGAGGACACTAATGTAGCAGTTCAAGCGTTTACACTGGATCTACTGGTACGCCTGCTGTGCTGTAACCCTGGGGTCTGAGCTCAAGTGGTCCCTTATGGACTCCTGCGGTTGCTTGAGGCGGTTATGATTACCATTTAGCTGGAAGGAATAGAAGAAAAAGAGTAAAGTATTGCAGTGGAAATGAAATGAAGCATCTCCAAGTGCAGGTGAAAATTCCTCCCTCGCACAGTGGAAGACTATCTCCCTGCGTTGCATTCATGGCCAGTGACTGTAGAAGAGTGGTCAATGTGGCTGCAGCATCTCACATCAACAGGCGGGGGGGATAGATGTATGCTCACCTTATCACACTATTCAAAAGTACATCATACTGAGCAACGCTTCTCAAATCACATTAACTGTAACTATCCTTAAAAATGTTAAATTGGATGCCCCCACCATCCACCAGAGTTACACCAGTCTGCCAGTGAACACAGTGATGGACACCAATAAGGTACAGCACTATCAGCAGCAGTGGCTTGGGAGGTAGAATGGGTCAACCAGTAACTAGTGGGTTGGCAGAACGAATCCCACTCCATCCCTGTCATGAGCCAATGTGTCCTTGGGCAAGACACTTTACCCAATTTTCCTCCAGTGTTGCTCACATTGATGTATGTGCATTAATGAATGTTTGGTGGTGGTCGGAGAGGACGTTTCCGCCAGTCTGCCCCCGGGCTGTAACTGTAGCTACAGATGTAGTTTACCCCCAACAGTGTGTGACTGTGGGGTAAATGAACAATGAATTCACTGTAAAGCACTTTGATTACCTAGAAAACTGCTGAATAAATCCAACCCATTATTATAATTATTATTACTGAAGTATACTCTATAGATAATATATGAACTTTAGACTACAACAAACTCAAGTTATTCTGTAACCATTGTTGTTATACATGACATATGAGTGAACTGTGTTTTGTATTTGGTTGTGTTTTAAAGACAGACACACACATCTAGTTTTTTTAGAAGGTGTAGGCAGCACATTTCCTGTTGTAGGAGTTGACATCATTATTTCTCCAATGCATGCAGTCATCTGTGTCCGTATTTGGATAACCACAGTGAACTTCCTGTCTAAATGTTCCACATACATCAACATGTGTCATAATCATCATGGGACACAGAGATCAAGAAAAAAAAAAAGTAGCGGAAAGAGAAACCAGGGATTCAGTGGAGCATAAAAGAGCCTAATCTCATTTTTCAAAGAATATCTGTGTGTTTATTCATCTGTCTCTTTAGATGTAACCTTTATATTTGTAAATTATCTCTCTCCCTGGACAAAATGCATTTTTAAAGCAGAGTTGCATGCATATTTAATGTATAAAAACATAAAAGTTTTTTTTTTCCCATTTTGAATGACAGAAGATGCTGCCAGAGTAACAAAATGGTGATGTCTGTCTTACTGCCAAAAGTACTAAAACATGTTTTAACTTATTTCATTTATAAATCACCCTTAACCAAGGTTATTATCATTAACAAAAACTAACAAAATGACGAAAACTAGAACTGAAAAAGCATTTTCGTTAACTGAAATAAATAAAAACTATAAAACTAACTGAAACTGTATTGTGTGCTTACATAACTAACTAAAACTTATAACAATTATGGATAAAATTGCCTTCATTTTTGTCTTTGTCAGTGTCAGATTGATATGAAATCAATTCATTTTGCTCCAGCAATTTTAGCTGGTGGCATCATACGGCCCTTTACAGTCCGTCACTTCTCATCACTTGTTGTTTAGAGTCAGCTTCTCATCTCCACTCTACCTGGCAACATGGAGACTAAAGTTGGGAGAAAGCAGCAGAGTCCTGTATGGGATTTATTTGAATATGACGGCAAGGAAGATAAAAGATAGGAAAAGACTAAAACAGCATTTAAAAAAAAAAAACAAAACAAAAAAAACTAGCAAACCTGCTTTAAAAACTAATTAAAAATTAACTGAATTAGAGAAACAAACATCAAACTAAATTAAACTAAACTATAATGAAAAATTCAAAACTATTATAACCTTGCCCTAAACATATTCACATGTAACATATTGAATTTGTATATTCTGAGCAACATCATCTCCGAAATTGCAGATGTATGCTAAGCCACACCCAGCTTAGCTCCTACTGCTGCTTTCATCAAACTCTATCTCGTGAATGATCTGTTAATATTCACCATCAACAACCATCCAAAACATAGCAACCTGTTAGCTTCACTGCTCTCTGATAAGTGTTCTTCTGCAGTATTCTCCTCCTGTGGTGATTTATTTTTACATTTTTTCATGAGGGCGTGCAATCGTGCACCGAGGGCTGACCTCTGGAAATGGAGACGGATACGGAGTATTATCTGTTCAGTTCAGGCCTACATTTCGCACACTGGCACTGTAGACGAGCCTCTGAAATTGCTTTTAACCATCATGTGCTACTGCAGCTCCTAAGGAAGTTAAAAGAAATCACATTACAAGGAATTTGCGGAAGATTATGCTGCCGACAAGATAACATTCTAGTGTAGTTGGAGAACAATGATCATTCTAAAATGCAGAAGTTACCTTCAGTCACATTTTATTCATAATAACAATAAGAATTGAAAAAAAAGAAAAAAGTCATATGAGACCTGCTGTCATGTCTATTTTTACCACTGGGAAGACAGAGAATGTGTAGGTATACACAAAGTGGTAGTGTATCCATGTGAGGGGTACAATATCAAGGCAAGACAATGAAAGCAGAGAGAATACATTTCAAGAAAGAAATAGGATAAAGGTGATTTTGAACCAAGGTGCTCAATAAGAAATGAAGTAGGAAGAAAGTCTGCGAGAGAGATGAAGGATGGAAACTGACCACAGGCAAGATGACAAAAAGATACCCAAGAGGAAGACGAGGAGGGGGAATTGGAGAAGAGTGAAGAGCGTGGAGCACAACAGAGACCATGGCATGAAAAAGTGCCAGGCATGTTGGTAGGGATGCATTTAGCTTTAGGGAGGGAAGGATAGCATCTGCAAAGTGTCTGACTGAACGTTTTAAAAGGGAAATGGGAGCATCTGAGGGAACACAACTGTGGAGAGTCTGACATGTATTAATGAGACAGCTACATTAAAAAGCACAATAGGGAATATATTCAACACATTTGAAATAAACCCCAACCCTATCACAGCATGTCGACAAAACTCATTTAGCCAGAAATGAAATGTCTTAAAATAACATTAAAACAAACATATCCGTTTGTGTCACACTAATACTAAACTATACAGCATGGAAAACACTACTTAGAACTAATTAAAAGGAAGAAAGATGAATGTTAGTTGAAAATAATATATTTCACAGGATAAGAAAACAGAATTTCACTTAGCATCTACCCTAGTATTCAATATTTTAATAGTTTAGACTGTGATTCTTTGTGGTAATAAAATTAACTCACAGGGGCTTGAATGCTTCATAAAAACATGGGGTTATGAATACGGTATAGTTAGACATCCATTATTTCTGCTCTGTGGATTCTCTTCTGTTATGTTCTGTTATTTTTTTTTAGTCTGCAGTCTTTACCAAATGTTCCGAAAACCCTTGGTTTCTTTTTATTTTGCACCACACAATAATTCTTACTATGGTCTCGGAAAGCATTTTAAATAAGTCAATGTTCAAGTGCTGTCCTTCATGATAATATTGTTTTCACGGTTAAAGCTAGTGTGGGTGGTTTATTGTGCGGTTCATAAAGTAGACACTGACCTGCAAGCAACATGCTTCCAGAATAAAAGAGTGAAAATTTGAGTCACCAAAAAAACAAACAAACAAAAAAAAAAAGTCAAGAGTGCTGATTGCCTCTAGTTTTCAAGCCACAGTAGTGGGTCAAAATGTTAAATTCTATTAATTAATGAGCGAATGGATGATACTCTACTTCCACCTAAAATATATTAACTTTTCAGACTCCCTCCAGTGTAAGACTTATAAGACTATTATATAAATATATATAAACGTATGTATATATAGAGTACTGTGCAGAAGCCCTAGGGCCTGGGCCAACATTAGGTTTGTTAGTTCAGTAAAGTTACATTCACCAACCACATGCATTTCTCAGTTTCTGAATTAAGATACAATCCTGGTATATGTGAAGTATGTACAGCAGTAAAGAGTGAAAAAAACAGCTTCTATAAACTGAAGTAGTAGTATTTCGTGTGATCTTCCTTTACACTTAACATGTCTTTAGCCCTTTTTTCCACACAATATGAGATGTATTACATTATTTTTTTGGTGTTTTAAACCAGGTTTCATTCAACACGTGTTCCTGTTTTTGCTGCTTCTTGTCATGGGAACACCAGGGGTCACACTAAGTAGTGACGTTAACCGTTAAAACCCAATAAGTTCTGTTTTTGTGTGTGTCTTTTAAGGATCACCAGATGCATGTTGTCACACAGATGAAAATGACGCTGATATGGAAAGAGTGATGGACATGACACCGAGAGCAGCAGAGGCAGATGCATTCAGGTTTGTAGAGACAGAAATACTTTACTTTTTGGAACTACTTTGGGGCAGATTTAGAAAAAGGAACAGATTTTTCAGTTTTTTTCAACTTTGTGAGATAGATAGAGTTTGATTGAAATGCAGGCCTGCAGGGCTATAGAGGAGGTATGCTCTCTACTGAGTGCCCTTGTGTTTTTAAAGGTACTTTAGATATAGATACATGCGTAGAGTGCTGTCCACGCTCATAGATTGTAGATTTTTTCACCCTGACATTCTCTTGTTCCTACAACACAATCACAGCATGAACACGGTGGTAAAATAATAGTTTGTAAAGGCACAGGTTCCATTATAAAGCATACTTTCTTTGGAACATGCACCTGCAAAAGGTCACTGTATTTCAACAGTTTTAAAGTGGCTCTTCTTTCTCTATATATATTTTTATATGTATTTAAGTGTTAATGTTTAAATAAATTTTTTTGATGATCATTACAAAATGAATCCAGAATCAGTGACGTAAACCAGCCCCTGTGTCCCGAACTTCACAGTCTCTGTTCATTTCTATCATCCATCAACGGTTTCCAGCCAGGCTGTGGGGCTTCGGTATAAAATAAACAAGTATGGCTACCCTCACATCCTGTTTCACACACTCCATTTCCTGATGCTGCCTACGGAGAAGAACAACAGTGCGATGGAGAGAATAGCTGCAAATTTCAGAGAGGAAGTCAGAAATAATATGACTGTGTACTGTGTGCGTACTGCATCTTTGTCTGTTTGATATATAACAGCTATTTATCCGAGTATTCAAGGAAACAAACAAACATGCCTTCTGCTTGTGAACTTTAATAAATCACTGCCAGAGTAACTGGTATATCTGGGTGTCATTTCCTTAAATAAATGAGGACATGGTCAACATGATTAGTAGCACCTATCATAGTGTTAGGTTTACTTTCAGAGTTTTAAATGAATGGGAAAAGGACAAATCAGGATGTAGATGTTTTTCTAATTGATTGAATCATGTTCTGCTTTGAGATGCTTTTAAGTAACATTGTTGTCTACCTTTAGTGCCTTATAAATTATTGATGGTGTTCTATATGTAAGTTTTTAGTTCACTGTTTTATGTATGGTTTTAAAACTGAAATTTAAGTGAGTTTTATGTACATTTTTAGTGTGCATGTATAGTTGAAATCTCTATTGTCTGTAACTTCTGCTGCTGTCTTGGCCAGGACACTCTTGTAAAAGAGATTTTTAATCTGAACGTGTTTTTTTTTCCTGGTTAAATAAAGGCTGAATAACAAAACAAAACAATATATTCAAGAACTGCCTTTAGCTCCGGTACCATGTGAGAAAACACAAAGTTACATTCTTTTCTGCAGAGAATCAGCTCCCTCCTCAAGTGTTATACTCCATATCTATTTGCTCTTATTACTTTAAAGCAAATATTTGCATAGCAGGTTCAACAACAGACTCACTGTGTGTGAAGAGAAAGCCGGCAATTGCTGTTGATACTCACATTATGCAGGCTTTTCTGTAATACTCTCTCTTTCTGTCTGGTCTTAAAGTGCATGAATCAAGTACCATGGAAAACTGTATCTGGCATCTTCTATTAGGTTTCTGTGTTGTGCTAAGAGTTTGCGTCGTCTTCTGCTGACTAAGGAGTAACAAAAGGAGAGTCAGGATTACTTAGGAAGAGTTCAGTGTGACTCACATCTACACTAAATACCTTAGGGTGTATGTTTTATATTTGCATTTTCTGTTATATATGATATTTGGTTCTTTTTATCCTCTCTCATCTTCTCCTCTCACCAACTCTCCCAGAGGCAAAGCAGAGGGAAGAGGTTAGCTTGGTGACCCAGGCCTGGTGGGCCACTGGCAGGTCTCAGGCTCCAAATCCACCCCCTGGAGGGATCCAGGCAGTCTTTCAACTCCCTGGGAGAGCACACACAGCCTGGTGGGATTATCACACACACACACACACACACACACACCCACATGCTGCCAGAGAAAGAGGTAAGGATGAGGTTAATAGGAGAGACTAGGAGATAAAAAGGGTAGAGAGGAAAGGGAAGTGTGTGGTCATGTGATATGATCAATAAAGAAGAAGGTTAAGAAGGAAAAGAACTGACTAATGGGTGAAAAAGAAATTATACATTTCTAGAAAGAAGGAAAATGTCTATAAATGTAGGTTTTTGTTTTTGTTTTTTTTTTACAAAAGAAAAGAAGGAAGTATTAGGTATTGAAGGAAATATCTTGATTTAAAATGTGTAGAAGGAGAAGAGAAGATCAAAACACAAAAACAGGAGACAAAGCGAGGCTAAATCTTTGTCCCTTTGAAAAGGGTGATAGAAAGGTCGAATCCATTCGTCTGCCCATTCACACGTCTACTTTCCCCTCACGTATTATTTCCACAAACTCCATCCGTCAGTCAGTTGTGAACTCCTTGTTCTTTCAGTCATTCACTCATCTCTCTCGCCATCTCCTCCCTTTTTTTTGTCCATCTCTTCATTCATCCAGCTATCCATCCAGTTCTCCATTCATCAAAGTGAGAAGATGACAGAGGAAGACTGGACTTTGATCTGTTTTGCTGAGCAGCTCACAGCTTGGCGATTGAGCCCAAAGAGCGCATTAGTTCGAGTTACTCTCAGCAGAACGGGGGTTGCCGGTTGAATTCTCTCATTGCTGTAAAGGCCTCTGAGTGAACTCCAAAGCACTGAAATGCGTGGCACTGTTCATTAAAGAGATAAAACAAACACAGGCTGCTGTTTGATCTCCTTCTGTCTCCGTGTCTCTCTCCAAGGCAACATCTGCATGTCTCTCTCTCCCTTAAGCAATGAGGAAAAAAGTCAGAAACATGCTCAGTGTCTTCACTTCTTTCACCTCAGCCTCAATGTGTCTGCACATTAACAGCAAACAGTGACTGACAGGAACAGAACAGAAGTGAGTCAGGTGAAGGGAAACACACAAACATGCACTCACTCCTATGAGACACACATATAT
>JAPQRP010000017.1:13389799-13411577 GCA_037367295.1 Apogon hyalosoma | reverse complement strand
AGATAGATAGATAGATAGATAGATAGATAGATAGATAGATAGATAGATAGATAGATAGATAGATAGATAGATATTCCCTCCCTTACCCCTCTCTTTCCTTCCTTTCTCCCTCTTTTGTTGTTGCGTTCTAGCTGAGTTCAGCAGGCAACCACATCCCAAAGGGACATATTGAGGTTAGAAGTGTAGCTCTAACAGCCGCTAAAGAGAGGAAGAGTAGAGCAGTAGAGGGGAACGAGAGGAGGCACGAAGGAGTAGAAATCAGCAGCAGAATCTCAGGGGTACAGAGGTTAGAGGTGGATTTCACCTCAAGACATGACATGCTGCCATATCCCTGTATAAAAGAATTAGTGTGAAGTGAAGACATGATTAGAGTTAAAGAATGGAAGTAAACAGGTGTTGAGAAAGAGGAGGAATGTGAGGAGGAGCATCCTCAGCCTGGGCTAAGAATACAGGATCTGCTGAGTCTTACTGAAATGGTCAAAGTGGGCCGGCTACATTTCCATAGCAGAGGAACTGCCTGGGTTCAATTACAAATCCAAACTGGGCCAAGCTGGTTTCCATGGGACATTCACAGAGGTAAAACAAGATAGCCTGGTTTCCACTATAGGGCCAAACAGGCCATTCTAATTTGCAAGGCAAACTCACAGAGAGCTAAATGGCACTATTCCGGTTTCTACTACAAGGTTAGTTCCTGAGGTGTAATCAAATGGCTAATGTAGTTTCCACTACATCTCCGTTTCCAGCACAGGATCAAAACAAGACAGTTTGCCATCCAGGTGATGGATGCAAACAGGGACAAGAGCACTGGAAAAACTGTGGCTCAGAGTCACAGCAGCGATAGTGGACAGTAGGCAGGTACCAGTGTAGCACTGGCTATGCCATTTTTTTCTTGATTCTTTGTCTAATGGTTGGCAAAATATTCTAACAAGGAGTGACGTGACATATCGTCATCATGGGGTAATTCTGTATTAAATTAATATATTCATTTAAAAAAACAGTGTAATAACCTGCACAGTCTCCATGATATTAAACTATTAATAACACTTTCATTATTATCACTCATAATCCACTGGGTGCACAGCCATATAAAAGTCACAAGATGCTATCATTGTGGAAATGTAAAACATTGCAGATATAAATATTGTAGTAATTACACTGTAATATCTTGGAACAAACCATCAATGTCTTCGCAAGACATGTGAGTGTGATGCAGATGTGTAATTAGTTTATATGAATACAGTAACAGTTCATAATCAAGAAGCCACAAGCACAATGTCCTGTTGTCTGAAGTAAATGTCAGCTGGGTTTAAGGCCTAAAAAAGCCAGGCTACCTTCTCCTACAACCCGTAACATGTATTAAGAGAAGTGCATATGTAGTTAGTTTAACAGTACATGTGTGAGCATTAGTGAGCAGGATATGGTTGAAAAGAATGGGTGCCATTTTTGAGTCTTGAATTCAGTGCTCATAATGAATCCATGCTGCATTTAGTCATTATTAACAACAAAACAAAACAAGCCTTACAGGTTTCTACACCTAAATCAGGTTGATAATAAGATAAAATAAGCAAAAACACCAAAAAGTGATCTTACCTCAATGTACAAGTGAAAACACTCCACTTCAGAATTCACATGGTACCACAGCTATAACATCATGGGTGAGTATGCAGCTCCAGAACCTTCTGTTGATTTTCCTTCACTGGAAAACAAGAAAAATACTGATAAGTAAGTAGCTTTTCAACAATCATACATAGACAATACAAAATCAAAACAGTCCTTAGGCTCTCGTGTGCCACTTTTCCACTAATGGTGTCAGCTTTTGCTTTGGAAACATAACATTACATTAAGAGTAGTTGTTGAGACCCTTTGAGAATTTGCTGTGACATTCTCAGAAATGTTTCGCTAACTTGGCTTGGGATCCCATATCGCAACCTGATGACAAACACGTATGCTGAGGTAGCATTGATTCTGCACCAATAAATCTGTGCTCTGCATGATTGTACGTCACGTTTAGTGTCGCTTTGGCTTGCTTTGAACTTTGGTGATAGTAAGACGTGACTGATCCTTGCTCTCATGCAGTGAAATTGCCAAAAACCCGTGCCAAGTAAAGGCAAGTTGAGGTGATATTGTCAGTGGTAAAACAGAACTGAAATCACATTTTGAAAACCTTTCAGTGTATGTGTAGAGTGTATATTTTTGACATTTGTTGGCCACAGTAGATTAAATAAAGGCTTCTAATTGAGTCTTTATAGTGTTAACACTGTAGACCACTCTGTTGACCTTTAACCAAGAACTAAAGCAGGTCTGCAACTCTGCACCACTGAACAAGTGGAAGTGTGCTAAGTTAAGACTGATCCCCCCACACAGGAAATCTGCCCTCACATGCTGTTGCTACTGGATATCAATGACTCGAACAACCCTGACCATTGATCCAAAGATATCCCCCTTCCTTCACTCCTTCATCCCTCCTCCCTCCTGTTTTCTCCAGCAGTTTCTTTTTTTTTTTTTTTGCCCCTTTTTGGATTTTTCCCTCCTCTTGCCCTGTCCATGCTTCATGTTACCCTCCTATCCCTCCCTCGTTCTTTTCAGCTTTCCTCCTTCAAAGGACAGAGGACACAGCTGAAACAAAGGCTGCTTCTATACCAGCTGAGCCAGCAGGATGGAGAGAGGGATGGAGGGAGGAATGGATCAAAATGAGGCAAGGAGGAAAAGAATGAGGGCAAAGAGTGAGGTGGAAGGGAGGGCGAGCCGGACAGGGCTGAAAAGAAAATGAGGAGAGATCATGGGGATGGCAACGGGGAGAGACAGAAGGGCACTGTGGAAGAACATAAAGACAAAGATGGATAAAAAAAAAGCGGATGGAGGATAGAGGAAGAAGGGAAACAGGAAAAGGTAGAGGTTTTAAAAGTGAAGAGGAGACATACAGAAAGAGATACAGATAGATGCAGAGCAGAGTTACAGATTGCTCTCACGTCAATAGTGTGGGCTATTCGGGTGTCTGGTATCAGCAAGATCACATACAAATACACAAACACACACACATATACACACACAGATGCGCACACAGAGTTATTACAGTCAGCCGATAATGAAATCTGCCTAGAGCAGCACAAACGCTTACACATGAAGTGCAGTTCACAGAATATACAGAATATCTACCTATCCGGCAATACTGGATTAGTCCCACAGGTATAACTATAGTGGTAAAGGTTACCGGAAACATCGTTGGATAGACAGACAGACAGACAAACATTAAAATTATGAATTTCACAGCCTATGTTTGACCTTGGTAGAACATAAAACATAACTATAGGTATATGGGGTAAAATAGAGTCTTTGTCAGCAAATCTGCCGGCAGCAGCAAAATGATTGACTGGTGTTAATATGCAGGATCACACCCTTCACTGAACGCAAGGGCATGAGCTTTTTTCTTCCTCTAGGCAGTGATTAGGCAAACCCAGTATAAACAGTAGATACTCCACATTCAGCGGACATCTCGGCATCTTTTCTGAGACTAATTGACTGGTATAGTCAGACCATATATAGGGATGAATGTTGTGAGAGCACTAAAAATCTGAAACCAAAATATTCCTACATCCCTGCAGAATTGGAGTATTAGTTACTGTAGAAGAATTACCACCTCTACACTTTGTTTATTGAGTATGCATCCATTCATTTTCTTCCAAAGGTGATTTCGGACTTTTTAGGTGCATTTTTCATGTAGATTTGTGTTCTTCATTTTTCAGTTTATGATCATTTTGTTTTGAATTAGGTATTAGATGTAATAATAACTGGTGACAGCTACAAGGATGAATCGTAAAGTCACAGCCCAAAACCAATGAGGGGTGAAACTCTCACATCCATCTCGCACCAGCTCCTGTGGCTGCCAAATTTTAGCTTTGTTTTTACATAGTGGGAGTTATTGACACCACTTAATCCATCTTTACATACTGTCCATTCTAGTTGTAATCACTGTAGTTGTTTTTTTCGTTGTTGTTTAACTGCTTTAGGTGATGTTTCATCCCAAATTTAAAACACAAAACTACTAAGAGGTATGTGTTCTCCCATTTTACCTGCACAAACGTATCTAGTTTACAACTGTAAACAACTATAAGGTGAAGTTCCGTCCTTTCCCGTGTGCTCCATGAGACATGATGAATGGATTTTTACTCGTTAAGAAATGCATTGCTTGTGGTTAAGATAGTCTAGTAACTTTATTTTTCTGTGTAATAGCTCAGTGGACTGCATTTCTCAACATGACACATGTTACCCAAACCAAATGGTTGTCTTCGAGAAGGAGGTTTAAGTTTATTAAGAGGTGTAAAAATCACTACAGTCTTTTCATGTTGAAGCTGCAACGCAATATACAACTTTTTTGTTTCATATTTATGTGTCTTCAGAGTCAGATACTTCAACATTTTTAAGACAAACTGCGACTTTCTTGACTTGAAATGTTTTAAACTGACAAACAGGTGTGTAAATGATTGCATAAATTGAACAGGATAACAAAAAATTACTTGTCTCTCTCCACTGATTGTAATACATTTTTTTCCCCTAATTAAGGTCCCATGGGGCCCA
Source organism: Apogon hyalosoma (assembly GCA_037367295.1). Classification (NCBI taxonomy): domain Eukaryota; kingdom Metazoa; phylum Chordata; class Actinopteri; order Kurtiformes; family Apogonidae; genus Apogon; species Apogon hyalosoma. The sequence goes on along the minus strand of JAPQRP010000017.1, from coordinate 13,407,002 downwards.
ACTGGAAGAAGGATTTTTCCTCTCACTTATGGTAATTCTACACCATACTTTGTTGTAGTTGCTGTTAAGAGACACAAATAGACAAATTAAAGTCAGCCATCTGGTATATTTAATGTTTTCCTTCTCTGTGTATCTATATTTGCTGGAAATATGCCATTTGTTTCTGGTTTCGCTAAAAAAGGAATTTTCAGGTCATTTTCAAAGTGATTTTCATTAACATGGCATTTGTAGCAGCATGAAGTCACAACATTAAACATTGATGTAATTCAGCAGAGCAACAGAATTAAAGTTGCATCAGACAACAGCCTTATAAAGTGCAGGTCAATAGTTAGTGTCTTGTAGTTTCTCAAAGTAAAAAGACAACTGCTGCAGTCTAATGAGCTTGTGTCCCTCAGGCGAGGATGCGTTTACGCAGTTTTGCTCTGACTTTGCTACAGTGCATATCCTTTAATGAGTCTGGGGTACCTGGGGTGAAAAGCCATAATAACTTTTCTCCACTTGGTCTTTGTGATGAGGCACAAGGCTTTGAAGAATCCCCACCTGAAACAAGAATCACAATATTCTGTCCACAAAATGTCTCCTAAAAATAATTACTTTCAATTATTCAATATCTTATATAACTGTCAACTATGAAAAGCCTTAACTAGGACGCACAACCGCACAGGAATTCTGCTGAATTACATCATGTTTATTCTTTGTTTAAGAGTTCACAGCATGTGTAGGGTGTACAGGCTATATAGACATTAAATACGAATGATTTTGTCATCAAAACCATAAAGTATGTACCAGCAACACAATGCCCATTAGTTGTAAAAGCGTCAAACACTTCAGCATGTTTGTCATCAACTATAGCCTTATTCACATGGGACTAGTACTAGTTAGACATTGTGGACTCTTGTAATACTAGTGGAGGGTGTCTGTGAATTTAATCCTGTGTGAATCTGCCATGTAGTTCATTTGTAATATTGCAAATAACCATATTTTAACTAACACAAAGGTCCTGAGGTAGCATTACTCCTGTGTTAGCCAATATCGTTGTGATTTGGTGAGATTTTCCCTGCTTTTTGTTCTCGTCATACTTTTCTTCTGCATATGTCCTGCTTGAGAACTATGAATGCTGCACTGGTAATTACAGATGAAAGTTAAAAGTGTTTTGGATGAAATTTCCGGAGGCTTATGTTTTGATTTGCAGCAACAGTAGCAAAAGTTATTTTTTGTTTTTGTTTTTCATCTTTTATTAGTTATCTGAAAGTGGTCTTTAAGGGACTTGACATCAGAACTAGGAAATAATGTCAATTAGACATGAGCGGTTAGACTCCAAACCATCAGAGGTTCCCAGGTTATGCTTGTCCCAATGCAAATAGTGCTTGTTTGTGCGAAGAACTGTAGCCCTGATGACAAACATTTGCTTCAAATGATTAGCCTCTTTTTGTATTAATGACTTAGTGAAACATCTTTAGGTCTTGGATTGACATCACTTTGTGCTAAAGCTCTTTATAGATGTCTGTATAGATTTGGACATTTTATAGAGTAAACTTTATCAATGAATCAACAAAATGACCAGCAAATAAATCAATAATAAAAAAAAAAAAATCATCTTTAAGTTGCAGACATGTCATGTTATCTCAGTTCTCTTACTCTGCCAAATACAAAAACACACAGCCCCTACAACTGTATCTTTAAGGGATCTTCTGTCTAACATTTTAACTTTCTTCTGTATTAAGGAAACTTGAACTCCACTGCTCCATGTTGCTTAAACAGAAAAATAAGATCTTCCGTTATTTAAAAGTTATCATCAGGTCCATCAATATCTGAAATTACCCAGGTTGCTTTTACACTCTGTCAGAGAGAGAAGAAGTCATGCAGAACAGGATTCTCACTCTATTAAAAAATCCACACAGTCCATTAGCTGCTGTCTTTTTACATTACATTATTAGTGCAGGATACATTACGCACAAATTTGAGACAAACACACACGCATATACACACTGTACTTACTGAAGTGATGCAAAACAACTAATATCGTCATGAAGTCAAATCTCTAAAGCGTGTTAGGGTTCTATACTGTAGCTGCATAACAACATAACTACTGCTATGTTTATATGAGTGTATGTGGGTGTGTTTGTGTGAAATGGTTGACAGAGTCCATGGATGGAGGCCATTGCCAGTCAGCCAGCAAGTCATTCTTCTGAATTATTGAAACAGGTCAGTAAGCAGGAGGAGAACAGCGTCTGCGAGTGTGCTGCAGATGCACTGCTTAAGCGTTCTGTTCCTTCCCTGACTGTATAGAGGGAATTAATGGCTCTGTCTCTATTCATCTCTGAGCGTGTGAATAGAAAACAGCAGCAATTTTGAGTGGGTTTTTGTTAGAGGGAAAAAAAAAGTACAGCAAAACATGTGTTACAGTGAACTGGGACATGAAGTTCCATGAGAAGACTTCCTCTACCGGGGATCTTTAATAAACTGATTAATATTGGTCGAGGTCTCCAAGTGGAACTGCTCATAATTTATGTAGTTGAAAAACAGTGGTCACATTTCATGAAGCTGGCAACTTTTCTATGAACCAGTTATGAGTGATAAACCATTACTCATACAGAATACATGACCTGTCTCAAATGCAGAGACAGATAGATCTGTAGTGCTCTAGCAGGACAGCAGGTGTTTTATCAAAAGCCAGAGCCCAACACGGGCCCATCAGTCTTCCTGAACCACGGATGTAAGTATTTCAGCCGTCAGACTTTTTTTTTTTTTTTGGAAATGCTCTACTGAGTTTGCAAGATGCTCCACAATGTCCTCCACTGGTTTTCCTAATTCAACCAAACAGCAGCTACAATAAATAGTGCAGCAGAATAAATACCACGGGGTAACCAATGTTCCGAGATGAGATAAATATAAAGAAGGCAGGCAGAGCTTGTGATCTGTGCTGCTGTGATATTTAATGCACCAGTGGAACAGATGCATAAACAACTTTTGGACTTTTTGGTGCCTGGAAAAGAAATGCCTTTAATAGGATTTCTGCTGCTTTCAGATATTAGCTTAAACAAAATCCTCTAAATCAGCAAATTAGATGCAGGATTCATTTTTTTGAAGCTATGTTTTTTTTTTTTTTAACAATGCCTAATACAAACTAATATTGGTTAAGTAGAGCTTTAAAACAGTCACACTAACAAATGAAACCATAATTAGACCATATGGAGCGTCACATATTAAAAGTGGTACAGGGCAAAATGCATCCGCTGAAGATGAAAGACATGTTGCTCATCCTCCTGTGTGGAGCGTTGAGTAAACGGAAAGGCCATTTAAACACGACCGCATTCTTCTAAAGTAGTGACTATTTAAGCTTTCTTGCTCCTGTGTTTATGTGGAAATACAATCTGTTGAGCAAATCAGGGATAATTTCATACATATATCTTAGAAACTAATATTTATAAGCAATAAACAGCTGGAATTGTCATGTATACAGTCATAAAAAGTTCAACTTTAGTGTTATATTGCGGTGAATGATATGGTGTCACTGTAGTTCCATAACACATCCAATGATGGACATGAGCAGGTGTTTTTTCTTAAATACACAGTTTTCAGCTTGGAAGCTTTTTAGCTTTAAAGCCCAACAAATAACTGCATAATTTTCAAAAATGCTGAGTTGTCTGAAGGTCTTCTCAGACTGGAAACCAGTTTTACTATACACATAAAGATTATTTATGTGTTGTTTGTATTCAAAGGCTTTAGAGTCTTTTACACATTTGTATTTCTTCTGCCATCTGCATTGTAGATGCAGTGTAGGTGATGCTATATGATGAAATGGAACACGAGTAACAATAATTAGAGCAGCAGCAGCATTTCACAGTCAAACCCACTCAGTATTAATGGAGCACAATATAGATGCTCCCACACATTTACTGGCATTAACCCACCACAGGGCTGCTAGTGTACTACAAAGCACAGTTACATAACCGAGGTGTGGTCAGTCTACTGGTGGTTACACAACTCGGTGTGTGAGCCACAATAGGCATACTGAATTTTAGCAAAGATGTGCTACTGAAATGTGCTTCATTACAGCTTTCACCAGCTGGGAAACTGGATTTAGTGCAAATAAACTACATGGCCATTAAACAAACACACACACACACATCAAAAACACAATGACATCACTGTAAAACAACACAAACACCATCTGTAGCTGTGTTCAAATGCAGCTCAGTTACTTGCTGAGAGCTAATTTACGCACTGTCAGAATAAAAGCATGTGTATTTTTTTAGAATGTACTCAATGTAATGCATTCGACTAATACAAATACTTATAATAAACCTTGAATATTTATCAGAAAATTGCACATCTGGCTCGACTAAAACTTCACTTTGCAATTATATGAAACTAGCTACAATTAAGTATTTTTACACTAAAAAGAACTGCAACGTGTTATTAATAATACATTAGCCATTAAGGAGTAGGCATTACTGAAAATGATCTCACGAAACAGATATGGAAAAATAATTAAAATATCGAATATGAGGCACTTACTGAGCCTTATTTAGCATTAAGTCCCTCGTGCATCTGAATGTAAACACCAGATGACAACATGTAGAGTGCGTATGCATGTGTGATGTGGGGGTGAGGGGTGTCTCCAGCTGGACCATCTTTCATCTCTGCATCTGTCACTGTTTTCCACCTCATCCCTCCATCCCTGTGACTGATACTCAACCACCCACCCTCTCTCCGTCTCTCTCTCTCCCACCATGTCGTCCCTCCATGCATCCATCTCTGCCCCTTTGCCTTCCCATCATCCCTCAGTACATCTGCGCTGTCAACTGAGGAAACCCAAACTGTCTCAGAGGAACCGAGATCAAACCCCCTTTTGTTTTAAACATGTGGAGATTCAAAATTACGCTGAAAAAAAAAAAAATCTACCCACGTAAATTGTCACAGTCTCATACGAACTTTTTTATCACAGTCATCCGGTACATACGTTGAAAAGGATGTTATGGTTTCCTAATGTCATGTCACATTTGCACTAAAAGAGTTCTGGCATTTAGCCATCTCCTACAGAGTAAAAGCCTGTCTGCAAATGCATTCAACTTATCATTTAGTTGCAACAAAAAGGAATGAATTAGAGCGATGAACATGATAGAGAGATGCTGTAGAAGAATAGGGTGAGGGAATGAAATTAGGTGAAATTAGGTGATATATATATACCATGCACACACAAATAGGTCACTGTATGTAGCAAGCTCAGGGTTTATCCTATCCACAGTCAAATGAGCTGAGAGATCCCAGTGCCCCCCTCTAATCACATAATCTTACGTTATATGCAAGATGAGACACAGCATCGTTAGTAAAGCTTTCCTCCAATTGTAGATTCAAAGCCCTGTGGTCATATCTGCATACATTTGCTTAAGCTGGAACTTGACTGCACTAAAACTGACAGAACCTGCACTCCAAAGTGGACGCTATCCCTTTATGGTGTCATGACACTGTAGCCGTCCTTCTCCGATTGTTTTCATAGAAAGACAAAAACAGAGACAGAGGCAAGAATGAAAAACGATAAAAGTAGGACAAAGAAGTAGATACTTGACTCTTTGAAATTACAGCATCACTCCTACGTATATGCACATTCAGCACCAACACAGTAAAATTGCACTCAATGCAAGTGCAGCTTCCTTTTAAAATCCCACTGCAAGTGACTTAGCTCCACTTAAGCTCTTTTCACAGCAACAGAGGCAGAAAATGGTAACAAAATAAGACGTACTATAAAAGACCACCCAGCTGGCTTTGAGCCCCTGAACACAAAAAAAATATTGTCACGCCTTTCAATCTAGAACCTGGAATGTTCCATTTGTAACAGTCCAAGCCCTGTGAAATGCATGGTATGAAATGCACATTATGACTGCTTAAACATCTGTGTATATTTGTGACATTAACATCTGTGACTGGGAATAAGCAGCCAGTGTATGAAATCAAGAGTACACGGCTCATTGAACTCCTTTTCTGTTTTCAGAACAGAGTTGAATTTTGCATCTTTGAATTTGGTGACAAACACCCAGACCAGACCAGGCCTGTGGAATCAGGACCACGGAAGAGAAAGAAACACAGTAAAAAAAAAAAAAAAAAAAACAGGTAACGCTATCAGTGAAGTTTATCTAGCAGATACTGTTGGGTCTGAGTGGGACTACTTTACTTTGGACAGTTTGCGAATTTGATAAAGAGTTAGAGATAAAGCTGCAGTGCGTCATAGTTTTTTTTTTTTTTGTTTTTTTTTTTTTTAACATCCCTGAGGGGGAAAAAATCCATAATTACCTTTCAGCATGTTGTAATTGAAGTGGTCTGGGAAGACGCAAGAACTCTGCATCTGTTCCTTCCCTGTGTATTCAGGCTGTAGAAAATCTAATCTGTGATGCAGGTTTTTGGCTAATCACAGGCTTTTACAGACAGGTATGGAGGTGTAATTACCAGTCCCTGATCAGAGTCTGTCAGATGCAACTTGGACATAATTCTACCGCCTAACTCCATGTTTTGACACCGAAGCTTGTAAATTTTTCACTTTTCCATAACTTTTCGTAACACTAGATGCTAGGTCATCTACATATTATATTAAGTCTTTTGATACAAGACTGTGAATAGAGAATTGCAGAGAGAAGGTAGTGATGTGTGGATCGATACTGAAACATCAATATCTGATCTTTACAGTTAATCGATTCCCAAATCAAAATATTGATACTTTTGATACTGTAGTCATTTGAGGTAATGTACATGAGGAACGCAGTGGAAAGTAACTAAACTACTGGGATCTTGTCCGAATGATAAGCGATTGGTGGGAACTACTTCTTCTTCCGCCTGGGTAAGTGTGTACTGCGTCACGCTTCTCAGTCAGTCTGTACTGAGCAAAAAACAGAACATACTGAAGGGGAAAACAGTAAATATGCTGTTGTTCCTTAACAAAAACTTGTGAATGAGGGACAGTGTTAATGTTGGATGCTTTTGTTGAGGTGTTACATGTTCAGTATTTTCCTATTTCATGTTAACACGTTCATGTAACATTAATTAATATGCAAGTTTTCATTTCTATAATAGTTCTTAATAATTACTCTCATGTCTTGTATTCTTTATGAAGTTATGATTTGAAACGCACTATTTTTTTTTTAGGTTTTCCAGACGTTATATTTGTACAATGTATCCGTATCGGACCGCTATCGCAGATATCACCCTAAATTTTACTCGGTATCGCATCGAAAAGGAAATCTGTGGTATCGAACATCACTAAAGGAAGGTGTATATCTGGTGTTTTTTCCTGTGATTTCAGCTCATGCACCTTTAATGCCATTTAATTCCACTGTAAATTCAGGAAAATTTGAAGAGTGTCAGGGGTAAATTAAAACATCAATTTGAGGTTTTTTTTTTTTTTCTTTTTAGTGCGTCACAGTGTGTGCAGTCATCTGCTGTCTGCCCACGGAAGTCGATTTTTACTAACATCTTACTGAAGTTAAGCAACGTCAGCAGTATTTGTGATTAAAATAGTGTATGTTCTGTGTATTTTGTTTTTTACAGATTAGTATTATATGTACAACAAACTGCATGCATAATGTCAGAGAAATCCCCCTAGATTATGTTTTGTGCATGATTGCTAGGTGTAGTTTTGCTGGTTGTTTGGGTTTGCTGTACACATTGTATCTTAGGTGCTATTACTGACATGGTTTTAACATCCATCAGCTTTTTTTTTATTAATATAAAGTAATACCCAGTGGTCACATAAACTCCTCTTCTCTCTTCAGATGCACTTTTGAAGTGTTTAAATCCCACCCGAGCTAATCTGGTACAACGTACACACATCCTCTCCAATGCAATGCAGCCTCCTCTTAATCACATAATGCTAAGGATACAACGAGACTAAAAAAAAATCACTCTTTTTATTCTGAGGGGCTTTTTTGTTGTTGCTGTTGTTGTTGAAAATGAAGAAAATCTCACAACCAAGCCATCCAGTTTCCATCTGAGTGAATGAACATGGTGATTGGTGGTGAAATTGGCTATGATTCAAGAGATACCAGCTAAAATCTTGCCTTGGGCACCACATTGGTCAAAGCTGGCTCTGCAGACAGCAATGCTTTTTTTATATGACAAACCTTTTTGACCAGCTTGGAAACACTCAGTAGAGTCTGAATTTATATCTACCATTTTAAGTCCTTCTAGTTAGTAATGAAATATGTAGAGGTTTGGATGCAGCCTGGTTTTCAGTGTACAGCCAGTTTTTCTTCTGTCCCTGTCTACACTCTCATACCTCACTGTATCATAATATATGAACAAACTGGACAGCTGAGATACTGTGCACTCACTTGTCACAGTGAATGAATATTGTCTGTATTACAGTTGCTACAGTGCACAAGAAGCTTTGAGTTTTACTGGCTCATTTCTCATTGCAGACAGGTTCAAGGCTGGTGATTACTGGTGATCAGAGCAGAGTTCACCATTAATGTTTGGTGGCAGCGAATAGCTTAATAGCAAAAAAAAAAAAAAAAACAGCTACTGTTGCTAAGTAACTGGAAACGTTGAATCAGACGCCTTCCTTCATGTCATTCTCTCCATAATGTCGCGGAGGTCATTCCCATATGTCTTGCATATACAATCCACCTATCGTTCATGTCACTAGAAAGAAGTCTAGTCTAGAAGTTCTCATGTTTTCTGGGATGATTTAGAAAATAAATTAAGCAAACCATATCTGAGCATTTGTTTCTGTAGACTTAATTAATTTAATAGCTCCTGATCTTGCATTGAGGAAAAAGAGAAATCCTGCCATGCTGGAAAGTTTTATTGATATTGTAAACCCTGCATCTTAAAAGAGTATCCTTTTGTTTCTTACATATAGTTGCGGAAACCTCATAAGTCCATTTTTGTTTTTTGTTTTATTTTTGTCATAAAACAATTCTATTGGCCAGTCTTCACATTGGCTGGATGGTTTTTGAAATATTTAACCAACGAAACGTATTAAAAACAGCTTGTGGTTACATTTCTTAACTCCATTTATTTATTTAGAATATACATAATTTTTTCCAGTTTCCTGAAAAACAACCATTTTGGACATAAGAGATTTCCACCCAACAGCAACAATATGTTCTAAAGGAAACTCTCCATTTACAACCTGTGGGAAGCCATCAGCTTGATCATCATCACCACCAACATAACCATTGTTTTGGCCAAGTGTTGGGACGTTTGGTTTCCAAAAGCTGTTTTCCAATTAATTTTCAATGTTTCCAAAAAACAACTACCCACTCAGCAGAAGTACAAGACACATCAAGTCCCTGGGCCTCAGATTTAATTAGACACCTACCTGTTGATTACTCATACATATGTTGGTTTCATGGTTCATCTCCACAGAATGCACACTAAAGTAGAGCTCCTAACAAGTCGTAATAACATATCCAAATCATACTGTAAATGCAGATATATGGAGACATGTCATCAATACAACTGAACCACAACACTACAAAGTCATTATTCAAAGCCTTAGCTGGTGCCAAGAAGACAATCCTCCTTCACCGGAAAGCCAGAGATCAATTACAATGGAAGAGCATGTTAACAGACCACATTTCAGTTGAACCAATGGCCGCGTCACTCAATCAAAAAAGTAATAATTTCAACAAAACCTGGTCCGTATTCACAAACAAATTCACTACTGCGTCACCTTTGCTTGCATTCCATAACTTGTTTTCCTTATTTCTGACCCCTTCATTCTAACTGCTTCATCTTCAGTAACTCGTCATGCACACACATGCGCACAAACACACTCACACTCATATTCGTACAATCATCTGCCTCCCTCCACACCCCATTTATATTAATACTTTACACAGTATACAATGACCGCAAAACACACACCTCTGAACACGAACACGCCTGCAAGTACAACTCAACCACGCAGCGTGTATTTGTGTTATTTTGTTTTAATTTTTCTTTTTTTTCATTTAAAGGGGTCATATTCTAGGGGGATTATAGGGGTCTTTGGTAACTAAGCATTTACAGTTTATGTGGACCACAGGGAAATGGTTTAAAATGCATAATTCCATTTTTAAATTAGTGATTAGCCATGTTTTGTCTTGTTTAAAGTTGTTCAGGTTTGTCAGTGGGGATCTGTTTTAGTATGCCTGTCCCTGTTCATAAATGTAAAAACTGTTAAATAAAGAGACACCTACACATGGATTACTCAGACATACGTTGGTTTCATGGCTTATCTCCAAAGAATGCACACTAAAGTAGAGCTTCTAACAAGTTGGAATAATATATCCAAATCATATTATTTACTGTATATGCAGATACATGGATCTAAAAACTATTTACATCAACCTCAAAATCAAAAACAAGAAGTAAAACAAAAAGGAACCTCTCGACTTTCCAATAACATAGGTTACAACTGTTATAACATTAGGTTTGTTTGGTTTAGTAAAGTCAGAACGACCACATACATATGCATTTCTCAGACTCTATATTTAGACACAATCTGGATGTATGGAAGTATGTATAGCAGTAAATACAAAGGCTTCAGGGGAACAGCAGCTTCTATAAAGGTAGTAGGTAGTGTTAGTGTGACCTCCCTTTAAACTCACCATGTCTTTAACCCTTTTGTTCAGACAATATGATATTTATTGCATTACTTTTCTGATATTTTATACCATTTCATTCAACATATTTCCAACTGCTTGTGCTGTTTCCTGTCGTGGGGTCAGGGGTTACATTAAATAGTCACTTTAGAACACAGTAATAAAGACAATGAGAAATAAACATGTTTGCTCATTTCATCCCTGTAAAAACAACCAACCTGAAGGCCAGTTTTTTTGTACTTTTGTACATGTGTGAGTGATGCCTGCAAGCTAACAGGAAGATATAATTATTCCAGTTATTAAAGTGAAACGCGTCGTTTTATCAAATTAAACCAATTTAGTACCATGAGTCAGGTTTTGAATGTGTGTGTAGATATGGAAACAAATCTGCCTAGGTGCGAAGGGTTTTTTTTTAGAAACAGTAAGGTTCAGCATAAAAATATCAAAATATTCTTGCATTTTGTACAGATGATGCCTCAGTGTGAGTATCTGTGAGGTCCAGATTCACAGATGAGACTTGTAATTAAAACAGACTTAAGCCCTATTCACACAGGACTATAATTACCTAGGGATGCTGTGTTATTTAGAAATTATCCCCCATATCGGTTTCATATTGAGCATTTGCACAGGATGAACCACGTCTGTGTTTGACTCTAATTTCCTGATATTATCCCATAGATGTGATGTCAAAGCTCACTCCTAATACAATATCACACAATAATGACTGTTGAGCCTGATCAAAGACAAAAAACGCTCAGTACCACACCTGCTACTATTGGCATTCATTACATCATCTTGAAAGATTTGTCTGTGTGGTGATTTTTCTGAGTTATTTACTTTTTTCCTAGTTGAATTGTTCTCTTTATTTCTTTCTCTCTTATTTGGGTTTTGAGTGATTGGCCTTGAAGAAGTGGGTGGTGGGTGGGAATGGAGTTGACATTCACATGACAATTGATGTTCTATATTTTTATACCCTATGTTGTATATCACACTGTCTGTCAAAATGTTCTGTAAATAAGGTAAAAAAAAAATGTCTGTTTGGATCCCTCTTCCGATGGATTTTAACCTCTGAAATTGTACTCCACATTCCTCATCAGAAAAGGTAGAATGGAAGCGTAGAGAATAAAATAAAGGAAAACTCTCAAATCATATATATTGTAATTTATACAGGGCTATTATTACAGGATCACTGGAGGTTTGACTACAAATTACGGATATGGCAGAAAAGATTATATAAATTACTATAGGTCCCCAGGTAATACTAACCCATGCAAATAGAATTTCAGTCTCAATCATTCCAGTTCTACAGAGATCTGCCATCTGAACTGCCTGTAGACAACATTTAAGCTGACTGGTTATACTCAACTAAAATAGACTACATTGCATGTCAGAGTTAAAATGTGCATTAAAGAGCAGAATGAACCGGTGCAAAACATGTCATATGTGATGGGACAATTAATCATCCCGCAATCTCCGAAGTTTTCGGAAGCTTTTCTTCGGGATCACAGTTAAAACACGATTCATATTGGAGTCACAGATGAATCTCACCAAGTCAAACAGGAGCAGTTTAAAGACGATTTTTATCTAACAGGATGATTCGGCTAAACAATTCAGCCACACAGCTTTATATCTTTTACAGAGTCAGTTATTGCCGGTCCTCAAATTGCCGCAGACTCATTTGAAGCTTGGATGAATCAGAGTAGCAATCGCAGACAGCAATTTTAGCCCGGTCACAAACGCGGTCCTTGTAGCAGGTAGTCGGGGAATTCACTGGCAATTCAGATGAACTGTGAAGAGGTTATCCTGACTGAAACGTCGCCTTCTTTAAAGCGTCCACACAGCTGACCTGCCAGGGAGGCGGACAGCTGTTTAGCGTCTTCAGTCATTGTTTTCGAAGTCACCGCAGGCTTAATCTCCCACAGTGAAATCAAGTGTTATTTATGTGTTTTATTTGAACTTATTTATTTAATTCAGAAAGTATGTCATTTTGATTTCATGAAACAGGTGGCCCAGGCATAAGTGTAATCCACTCAGAATAATACTGTTATTTGTTCCAGACTGTTAAATCCATTGAGTTGCATTTCTGTGATATGTCGGGCTGAATACGTTGTCGCGTGCCGGCTAAGCAGATGGCTTGTCCGCAAAAAGGGAATAACAAAGAGCTGGGAATAGCGCTGAGCACATATGTACAGTAGTTTGTAGGTAGTTAGTTTCTTTTTTTTTTTTGTTTAGAAGATGAAACACTATTTGATTATTTATTACTATATAACTATTTAACTACTACTAGTTGACAGTGAGAGAATGAGATAACATTTGACTTTGTGCCTGCGCAAAACACGTCCGTGGTAGAACTGCATACTAGTTATTACAGATAAAGTGATATGCCATCTGAATCAAACAAATGAACCCTTCAGAAAAATCATGCAAATGAATGGTGTGTTCCTGAAGCTGTTGTGATGTTTCTTATACTTGAGCCAGAATCATTACTGTGAACCTTCAAAAACTGCAAATAGTTGGAAAGAAAGAAGGAGTGGATGGTCGACCACAGAGACACAAATGTCTTTGATCTACAGCCCCATGAAACTGGCCAGACTACACACCCCTACACATACACATACACACACGCACGGCACACACACATACATATATATATTCACACACCGTTTAAGTGTTTGTGAGAGTGAGAGTGTGTGCATAATCATGTATCTCTCTAAAAAATGTCAGGGTACTTCAAAGGACATCAGACAAGTACACAGACACACACTGCATATCCCATTATTTTTGAGAAATAGGCCAGAATATATTCCGCTGCAGTGTGTTTTGGTGTGTGTGTGTGTGTGTGTGTGTATTTGCGTGTATCTGGGACAGAAGTAGAGTCTGTATTCCAGCCAAGTTTGCATCTTTGACCAGAGAGCATTAGAAGTTTCAAGGATGGTGAGCAGAGAGAGAGAGAGAGAGAGAAACTGGAGAATAAGCACAAACACACACATGAAGGTGTAGTTATAAGGTCTCAATTTCATTTGTTTTTCAGTCTTACGTGTGGCTTTGTGTATGTGTGTGTGGTAGCCTAGGCTTTGTATTTAATAATTATCTTCTTTTTAGAATAATTAGGAGCAAGGGATACATAAAAGGACAAAAAAAAAAAAGAAAAGCAGCATGTAAAACATTATAATACTTCTATACTTGATGTGCATTTGCTTGCTGGTGTGAACAGCTGAGCGGACGATTTCCCACATATTGACTCATTATTTTCATCTTAACTCACTTCTGCATTTCACAAGCAGTCAACCAGATGTGTGAGTTATCAGGCATTAGTTAGAAATATTTATCTACACACCCAGAGCATTAGAAAATACTTAGCTATAGGCCCAGGATCCATTCTGATGGATTTTGAGATGCGTATCAATACTCACAAGTCTCATTAGCAGTTAAAGTGCTTCTGTCTTTCCACACAAATTTGCATCTCGCCTCATAAACCAGACCTATAAATATTAAAATACTGTGAAGGAAAAATCCACCCCAGAATTTGTTCATTTAATAACACTCTTTTTAGATAAACTGATTAGAGATTTGTGAGCATTTGGAAAAGGAGGAGATGCATTGGTTTGTGTTTTACAAAGTAAAGCTAGATGTTTCAGATTCCTGTTACATATATGCATGGATGTTGTTGTTGAAGGTGTAGATCCAGGTCTGCTGCACTTCTATATGGTGTGAAATCAGTGACCCATTCAGAGTGAGTGTGCTTCTATACTAATTAACATCCATATATAGCTCATATGTTTAGTTATGCTATGTTCACTTCAAGCCTATGGGAGAAAAGACAAACAGAATGCTGTGAGTTAGTCCTGGGTCACTGCATCCATTACAGGATACCTTTAATGGAACCAAATAACATATGCAAAAAACAATGACTTAAAGTGATCACTTACGTGTATGTTGACCTTATGCATAATTCATCCAAAAAATCATTTTCAAAAGCAACAGTTTCAGTTCCAGTACATGATGCTTTTTTTTGTTTATCGCGTCTTATGTTTTTTTCTGCGATACACGTTTCCTGCGTGGCTCAGCACAGTGGAATTAAGCCCAATGAGGTGGCAGTGTTAGCACTGTGTATGGCCCCGTGAGCTTTTTACAGTACATCCACTTATACATTATGCATGTATGCCTGTTCACACAGTCCAGCAGACAACCACACGCTGATTGAGAACTCCAGTCTTATACAAATGTTTATTTGCTTCAACAATGGTCAAAAATGCTGAAGTAACAAGCTTGTGCGAGCGCAGTATAGAAAAGCTTTAATACATTCAGATGTCAAAATATTACATGTGCGAGCATAAACATCGCACATTATCCAAAGTCCAAACCTTATGACATTCTGTGCTCTTTGAATACATCTCAAGGTCCTCAGTGAATTGAATGATTATGAGTCTGCTGGTTCTGAGACATATCTATCAGCGCTAAGCAGCTTTCAATGTGAATCTCGTGCATATCCAGTGGTTAATATTATCCTTTACAATGGGAGCTCATCTGACATTTGTTCAACTTGGCTGTGGCCCACCTTTAAGCCCCCCACCCTGACACATTCTCTGAGAGATTACTCTTTAATCCATGCACTAATATTGCATAATAATGCAGGCCTACACTACCTAGTATATGTATATTACACAATACCATGAAAGAAACACCCACCATCTGGATACCATGATGTTGGTGAGTGGTATCCATCTATAATATCCCAATAACCTCCTGCTTTAAACTAAAACTGATGCACACATTATAACACGCTACTGAGCAGAGGTATTACGACATGTGCACATCAAACATGAAAACTCTATTCACTGGGAGAGATTAATCTAATTATAAAAAATCTTCAAGGACTTTTCACTGACAACATAGTGCAGCTCAAACAGTGCATGATTTCCACTAACTTTACTCTGCAAGGAAATGAGGATGCATTTGTGTTGATCTTATCTAAATCTGAAATGTTGTCTGTTGAGATCCACAGGGGATTCGTTAGTGTTATGATAGGTATTACACGTTGATCGCTGTGTGATTTATTGAATTGACCACCAGCCGGTATAGCTACAAGGACATGATGACTGTCGGATTTGCCTGACAGGTTTGACAGCTGCACACGTTTTAATACGAGCTTATTCAACCAAGTTCCCAGAATATCGTTACTGTTCATTTCTGTAAATGTATACATATAATCTCTGCATTTATGCACCAAGAGATAAAAAGGACATCAAGACCTTAATACAGAAAAAGTTCATGAAAATTAAGTGCATCGTTAACCCATAAAGACCCAAACATCCATCACTGACCAAAACCATCTACTGATCTAAACTGTTTAATACCTGTTGATCCACTAATCCTATCAATACATGTAAATAACTGGTGTAAATTTTCATAGTCATCAGATATGACCCATTTGGACATTCAGAGGCTCCATAGTTACCGTAGAAACACCGTCATCTTCAATAACATTGATTCACCAGTAAAACCCATGGAGTTGGATCAATCACAGTGGATGGACACACTGGGTTTATGTTCAGTTCATGAGAGATTTTACTGAAAAAGTCACTTTTTCTGCAGTTTTCTCTGTTTTTGATATAATAACCCTCAGAGCTTCTATGAACATCTACATGATCAGTGAATTAAATATAGGAAAATACATGATTTATCCTGATAAAATGCAAAATTCAGAAGATAATATTATAGTAAATGGTGATAAACCACTTATGAAAGGTTAGATATTGAAAAAATTTCATTTGAGAACTGACACAAAAGTAGCGCTGGGTCTTTATGGGTTAAAAAATGACATGTATTGAAATGAATTTCTTAAAATTTTTATTGTATAAACCTAAAAATCTAAAGGAGTCAGGATGTGAACTCCCATCTCAATGGGATTCAGGTCTGGACTCAATCCATGTGTGAAAATGGCATCTAATGTTCCCTGAACCACTCTTTCTTAATTTGATCCCGATGAATCCTGGCATTATCATCTTGGAATATGGCTGTGTCTTCAGGGAAGAAAAAAAAAAAAAAAAAGGACAAATCAGATCATTCAGTATATTCAGATTCAGCGGCTCTCATCTTATGGACACATAACATTATTGAACCTAGACCTGACCAACTGAGGCAGCTCCAGATCAAAACACACACAACAGAGTTACACTGTAGACACTTCATCCAGCTCTCTTCTCACCCTGGTGCACCCATCAATCTGGAACTGGGTCAATCTGGACTCATTCAACTATATGACTTTTTGAAAAACAGTCCAATCTTCAAACTGATTTTTGTTTAAAGGGGTCATATTTTGCTAAACCCACTTTTATTAGTCTTTGGTTCATTTATTCGTGTATTTGGACCCTAATAGTTCAAAAAGTCTGAATTTGAACCCTCCAGGTGCTGCAAAGCTATCTTTAGATTCATTTTGCCAAAAACCGAGTTGATTTCTACAACCCAATTTAATTCCTTCTTAATTTGTTACATATATAACTAATTACATCACCACATTTGCACATATAAGGTCAAGACTTTGACGAACATTTCTCCAAGTACGACATAATTGTTTGTCAGCAGCAGTGGTTGTAGTCCATACTGAAAATATGTCCAAA
>JAPQRP010000017.1:13355242-13368644 GCA_037367295.1 Apogon hyalosoma | reverse complement strand
TCCATCTTCAACCCTATTTCTGAGTAATGACACCAGAAATGTCGTTTTGAGCGCTGGCCCTTTAAATGCAAATGAGCTACTTCATGCCCCACCCCCTCCAGGTTGTTGATCGTGCTGCTCTGTCCCGTTCAGTCACTTGTGTTCGTAAATACAACCAACAGCTGAACATTTTAGGTAATCGACTCAAAGTTTGGACATATTTTCAGTATGGACTACAACCGCTGCTGCTGACAAACAGTTATGTCGTACCCGGAGAAATGTTCGTTGGAAGTCTTGACCTTATATGTGCAAATTTTGTGATATAACTAGTTATAAAATGTAACAAATTAAGCAGGCTTTGAAACTGGTTGTAGAAATCCACTTGATTTTTGCCGTAATTAATATAAAGATAGCTTTGCGGCACCTGGAGGGTTCAAATTCAGACTTTCTGAACTATTTGGGTCCAAATACACAAATAAATGAACCAAAGACTAATAAAAGTGGGTTTAACAAAATATGACCCCTTTAAGTCCATGAGTTGTGGGTCTAGTTTATGAACTCCAACAGGCAGTGAGTCTGATTTACACACATACTTTAGATTTATGCAAGTGTGAAAACATTTTTGCTTCTTTATAAAACTCTAAAAGGGCAAAAGTATTGGTCACCACAGTCTAGGTATGGAAACATTGTTACATTTGTACAGAAAAATGTGAACTAATGTTTACTTCATGCAGATATTGTCAATATTAGCTTTAATAATGTCCAAAATAATGCAAAAATGATCAAAGTTTCTTCCTGGATAACAACAAACAACGTGATCACACATAGTCTGAGTCTCCAGAAACCAGCGAAAACCACAAGGAAACGTGTTATAGCGTGTTTTTGCTTCGCCTACATTCTATAAAAGGTGAGAGAATTGTGATTCAGATCGTGGTTCATGATTTTACCTCAAAAGGTCATCATATGATATTTTGTCCAGATCACCTATCCCTAACAAGACTGCAAACAAGCAGAAATGAATAGGATCTGAACATTAATGAGATCAGCACCTGTAATGTAATTATTTATATCATATTACAGTCCCTTGTGCACCTCATTACCCTACAGCTGTAATGCATTAGCAAGTGATGCTTTAGTTCTAAACAGTGTCAACATGAGCAGCTACAGTTACAAATATGATGGTTCTGAATCATTCAGTTATGATGAGGCAAAAACAACATATACATACAGGTGACAAATGAAAGGGCAATCGTGATTGAAACCTTTTCCACCATGACACTATTCGCATCTCAGTCCAAATAAACACCTATATAAGGAACCAAAGCCACCTGTGTATGGTCACTGGGTGAAAGAGGTCATGTACTATAAGATTCACTATACTCTTAAAGGGTCCATTCAGTAGTTCTCTGATACCTGGGAACCTTTCTTAACTCACTTTGAGACTATAAACGTGGATGAGAGTCATTTGTAGAGTGTAGTGTACAAGTATATGTGTATATGTAGTATGTATTTGTGTATGTGTATGTATGTTTCTAATTTTCTGGCTGTTTTTTTTTTTTTTTTTTTGCTCATTTTTCCTCTGGAATTTGTAATGTCTCGGGGAGGGAGAGGGTTAAAAAGGAAAAAAAGCTTGTATAGTACATGTAATTGCATTTTTGTTTTTTATGCTTTTCAAAATCTTAATAAAAAAATACCTCAAAAGAAAATAAAAGGAACACCTAGAGCAGATTTTAGAGCATAGTGTTTGACAGTGCACTTCATCACCGCAATCATTAAAAAAAATAATAAATAAATAAAATAAATAAATAAATAAGGAATGTCATTTGGAATAAAGGTGTAAATTTCTCTACAGAGGAGAATCCATGCAGACACCAAAGATGCTTTATGCTGTTTTTTTTTTTGTTTTTTTCTTTTGTTTTTCACCCATCTGGATGTAAAAAACAATAACACAACATAAAATAAAACACACTATTTTGATATCTGACACTATTAAAAGGTACGTTCTGACCTTGAACAGGTTATAATTCAGTCATTAGCTGTTTTGCAGATACTAGATTACCCCAGAGATAATCTGTTGAAGTAGCAACAAATCACTCATGCTTAAGTTTCTTTCCACCACTGGATATAGTTCAGGGCCAACTCCATCCTACCATAGTACCGCTGCAGCAACACAATACAGCAACTGCAGCGACCGTTCTGAAATATCACACTTCCTTATAGTTGATAAAGTATCTGAAACGTCTGCTATGTCTCAATACAACAGTGTTACTGCATTACATGAATACAAAAGAGGGGCCGCGCTTGTATCTGATAAAGTATATCAGAGTGGAAAGCAGCACAGGTGCTGCAGCTAAGCTACTGCTGCCTGTGGATTTTCACAGGATTTCCTTCTTGAAGCTTAAAATAAATAAATAAATAAATAAATGAAAAATCTCCTCCAGTCAGAAAAGGCCCTGAGTTTTTTAAGGTACCCAGCTCCAGTTGGACATCTCAGACTCTGTATTTTGACAGTGAAGGAGCTGTTTATTTTAGTTTATTTAAAATGTTTCACACCCTGTGGATTTTAAGACACGGTTTAGTTGTTGATGCCACGTTGTGATCTTTTATCTAAAACCTCATGAGGACCTTCTCAATGTCTGTCAACGTTACTGCTAATACATTATAATACCCTCTGTCCTTGTCAATCCATCTGTCTTCTCTCTTTCTTTGTATCACCCACGCTCCATCTCCATCTCTCCCTCCGTCTCTCTCCCATTCTCTCTCACTTCTCTTATCTGATAGAGTGAATAATTCATGTCTACTCTTCAAGGAGGCTCTTTGTTCTTCCCCCTGGTGTTTTCTTTTAAAGCACTCGGGTAATGTGTGCATGCATATGGTGTATATGCAGCATTTGTGTAGCTGAACAACAATAAAGTCGACCAAAATTCCTCCACTCTTATGCTATTCACACATGGGTACGCTCACACATGGCGCCAGCCTCATTTCCAGAATCGACTGATTATTTCTGTTCTTCCACACTGAAATGTGTCAAACAAGACAAAATGATTAGAAATTCCACGTTCCTTTTAACTGTGTGTGCTTTATGTTTGCGCCCGGGTGAGCTTTCACTGTGTGTTCACATATTGTTTAGAAATGAAAAGGAGAAAAAACAAAACATAAAAAAAAAAGCACTCACCAGTCTTCTGGAACAGGTCTGAGTGAATCAGTATTTGGTGGAATGTGTGTCTCTTTGTATGTGAGAGACCCTCTTTTCATCAGTATTCACACCAGTGCTTGAAAAAGATGCTGTGTGTATGTGTGTATTATTGAAGATTAAAGATCATAATAGTTTGACACTTTCTAATCCCTCAGTCCTGCATACCAATGTAGCCTTTTCTCCATTTATACATGCAAACACTTGAATTACATCCAAAACTTCAACTGGTATTCATTAATTATTAATCTTTTTGTGACTTGCTGATTATTTTCCAAACAAATGTTCTTGTACGTCTGGTTTAAGGGTGTTGTTGTTTGACTGACAAGTGTTTCAGCCTATCAGAGTCAACGATGCTTTTTCCAGCCTCATGGATATTCTGACATGTTTCATGCATTATTTTTCATTTTGCAAAGCTGAAGGCTCTGGTCCTGTGATACTATGGGCCTAGAGGGCCTGTGGTGTTACACTTCAGGACTCCCTCAAAGGGATTAGAAAGTTAATTTCATAGTGTAGAACACGTTCCTGGATTAGCAAAGCCTTATCACATATTTAAGTAATATTTTTGTGACCACGCATGTTTTTCTCAGCTTCTATTTCACCAAAGGCAAACATAAAGTTGTGTCTAAAAAAGTGGTGTCCAGACCCAAATTTGTCTTTCATATTTTTGTGACAGGGAGACCAGGCAATGGTTCAAAAAAAAAAGGAATGGAACATACCATCAACAGTGAATATCTGTGTGCTAGTTTGTTTTTAACACCTCAAATGAATTCACAGTAGTTTCAGGGAGTAAGCTGTCAAACAAGCAGTTCATAGTGTTAACAAGACACTGGTAAGAATGTAGTTGAGGTGCTTTGACAGTGTTGCACATTCACCGGTTCTGATGTCACCATTGTTTCAGAAGGATGTTAGCAAAGCGGACTTCCATCATGGATAACCCCTCCCACACCCCGCACCACACTGGAGAGGCCCAGAGCAGCTCCTTCAGCACCAGACTCTAATGTACCCGCAGATGTCCGCAGGTCATTCCTCCCCACAGCCATCAGACTATAAAACAGTTCCCAGTAACCCCCTATATCACACCATGTACATGTGCAGCCATGATGATGATGATGATGATGATGATTATGTAAATGTGTAAATAATATTTAATTTTTAATTCAAACTCTTTATTTATATAAATATTTATATAAATATAATTTTTAAAATTTTCCTCTTTTTCATTTTTCACTTGTGTAGTTTTTCTACCTGTCTTTTCACTCTGTGATTGCTTGTTGTATGTCGCTGCTGTTAACTGTGAAATTTGATGGGATAAATAAAGTCTTATTTTATCTTATCTTATCTTATCTTATCTTATCTTATCTTATCTTATCTTATCTTATCTTATCTTATCTTATCTTATCTTGCATCATGTTGCAATAGCTTCTAAATTAGACTTCAGGGAATATTGTGCTTCACAGCAACTCACTCCTTTTAAATAATAATTTCAGTATGTCTTTAATTTTTTGAATGTCCTAAGACAACTTGAGTTTGTTTCTGTTTCCATCTGTTTTTTCTGTCTTGGAGGCACTCTTTCCCAAGTACAATGTGAATCAAATATGGCCGCCATGTGGCTAAAGCAAATGTAATAATCCACATACATATGGAGCTCGCCAAGCATACCAAGAGACCCGTGGCAATCATCAAGTGTTTTTATCCCCCTCACAAAAGGTTGAGTTAATTTCTATTCAGCTGATTGGAATCACAGCCACTTCACCCGTCTATGGCCTGGAGGCAAAATGAATATTCATACCAGTTTAGACCCTGGTCATGAATATTTATAATGGTTAACACCAGATATGCAAATAAGCAGCAACCCAGATGGCTTCAGATCACGACATAATGATCACACACACATGCATGTTCAAGCACACATGAAGAAACCAGTAGCGCACACGGTAATCTCTTCCTCTCTAAAGGCAAAGACATTATATCTCAGAGAAACAAAAGAGAATTAACAGGGAAGAGATCAGAAGTGGACACGCATATTAGTTGCCAAAAAAAACTTGAATGGGGACATAGAACTGATGCCAAGAAAATGTGCCACAATCGAGACAGATGAGCAAACAAAGCGTGAACAAATTTACATGTTGATACGCCACGAAGGGGAAAAAGATCAGGGTAAATAAAGCAACGGAGTATAATTCATATGTATTTAATGAAATCTAGAGGTGGTAGTGGTTTATTGTAAGATTCCTTAAGGATTGCTGACTGTATGCAATGGCTAAAATATTCTCCAGGTTCTTCACATACAAGGAGAAACTATCAGAGTATAGTAGATTATTATAGTGTAAACAGGAGAGATTAGTGATAGTGTTGTCATCTTCAACCTCTAATGGGTGTGTGGATTTTTTTGCCAGTGGGTTTATGCTCTGTGGATGTTTTCCTGGGAACAATATTTGCAAAGTTGATCATTGTGCTTGAAAATGTGTGTTGTTGACATCTGCAAAGTGAGGCAAAGTTGTGTGTCTTCTGGTTGTGCCTAATGGAACCTTATTTTGGGAGAAAAAATTTATTATAGCCAATAGTTAATGACATATAATTCTGTCAGCTACACATGTTTTGTTTGTCTGTTTAAAAGATAATTTTACAAGTCAAGGAAGTCAGAGTTTATTCTAAAATTGTTCAAGTATCAGACTGAAAATACAGAAAAGTAAGAACTACACATCATCTGCATAAAGCTGCAGGGTTGACAGCATTGTAATTCCTTTTTTTTTTTTTTTTTATCTAAACAGCTCTTTGCAGCGTCAACATGACGAGACTTGTGATTTTTGCCTCTTTTAATGCTTTTTTTTTTCACTCATTCAGAGATTAAAGTGAAGTATGACAAAGTAATGGCTAATTTGATGTGGTGGTGTGTACAATGGGTGATGAAAGATGTGGTCCACTGCAACATTTCACACCAAACTTGATGTTAATTTACTCTATCATAATTTCCACCTTTCTCGATGTGTAAAAGTATTACTCAAATAAACAGTCGTCATATATGTTATGTCCATATGTGGTCCATTGATTGGTGGTCATCTTTTTTTCTGAAGTAAGGCTGTTTGGCTTGTTTGTTTCCTGCTTCTTTTGCTTCTTTGCCTTTGTTAGTGTACTCTTATGCTCGCTAGAGTCGAGGTGGCCACAGCTTGCCGCTAGAAGAGATCCTTGTCTCATAGTTTTTGGAAAACCCAGAGACTTTACAACCCTATGTCCATGTGAAGACAGACATAGGGTTGCAAAGCCTCTGGGTCAATCAGTGGAAAGATTAAAAAAAAAAAAAAGTATATGAAACATGTTCATTTGATATATTGAAAAGAAACCACGTCAGTGTCCTTGTAATCTCTGTTAGATGTCTGAAAATTTTATGCAAGACTGAAAGACACTCTTTGTTGTTGTTTTAATGATGGTGTTGAAGAGGGGGACTCCATTACACTTTCATTCAACAGCTCCCATAGGTGTGCAGTGGCTCGTGGCCTTCATATTCTCATGACTGTAAAGGCCATCATCAAACCACTCTGCGATCTGAAGTGTTCCGTACTGAAACATTGGCTCAAAGTATTATTCCACATTCAGCCACATTTTCCCTGTTTTTTTTTTTGTCTCCTGGTGTCATAAATGTAACCTCCAACCAAATATTTAAACAAAATCCCAAAACAGATATATAAGGATTTAGTTTTCCTTTCTGTTTGATCCCTTTTGATCATGAGTCCGCCTACCAAAGCGCAACACACACACACACACACACACACACACACACACACACAATCTCTGCCTCAATACTGTAGATACAATCAGATATTTCCTTTGAGCCAAAGCCTTGTTAACAAGCTTATCTCACCACGTAGTGTGTATGTGTGTACCTTGTGAGTGCTTGTTAATGTGCTACATATGACACATCTAATGCAGCCACACACACAGAGCCATACCTGTGTTCTGACACAGGATTAAGACCAACTAGCCTGTTGTCTATAAGCTCAACATCCCCTAAAGTCCACCCCCACCCCCACCCCACATACAGTACGATAGATTTGCTGTGTCACAATTACTTTCGAGGACAGAAATCTTAATACGGCCGCTATCGTAGTTGGGTACAGACAGGTACTTTATGATATCTGTGTTGGAACGCAGCCCTTAAACAGTCTTGACAGGTACAACTCTGATGTCACAAAATGATGTAAAGCAAAAGCAAAGACGGTGAAATCCAATTAGAATCGAGCAGAAATCACACTCAAGGAACTTTTGCAATCTGCTACGTTATGTCAGACAAAAAACAGCTGCAGTAGCATCACATTTGTTCTCTTGTGGAGTCAGAATGAGGTCATGCTGAGTGACAAAGCTCAACTGGGTCACAGGCTGTGACTCATTATGTGCTGCAACATACCTGGGCACATTAAAACCCCCACCTACCAAAGGGGCATCTGCATCGAGCTCTCTGTAAGACTGCAACTGCTGTGCATTTATTCCTGTCGAGCTTTTTAGTTTTTTCTTTTTTTTTTCCTTAAAGCACAGCTGTTCATGGGCTGAGTCAAAATATAGAGTCATAAAACTGTCTTTAACTTAATGTTGGTGGTTTCTTCACAATGCATGACCTTTTATGGGTGAAACAGCTCTTTAAGATGATCACAGTATGAAGGACCACATCCATAGGAGGATTGAACAGCTTTTCTAAGCACAAATGAGACACCAATTTATAAAGCAGCCGCAAAGGGTGGAATTCACTACAAACGGACCTGCCAAGCAGATGGCGTCAATGCTACGTCTGTGTCATTTGCGAGGATCTAATTTAAGGAATATTCATACATTCAGCGTTAAACTGACCTCTTCTGTAAATAAGCCTTGTTGCAGAAATGATCTCACGAAACACAAATGTAAATTACTACATATAGTTCAGCTTGTGCAATTAACACCTACAGAAGATAGTACTGATGTGTTTGTTTCTGTTTTCAAAATGCCAGATACATTCTGTGACATATAACTTTATTTTAAGAGTCAGACCAAACACCGTTCAGATCTGCCTTAATTGCATTAATCGATGAAGTCTATTTTGACGGACATTTCAGAAGACCGGATTGATTATAGAGAGTTCTGTGTGCATGCACCTCTGCTCATTAACCATGTAAAGCCTGAACCATTAAATCATTGGCAGAACATTTCAGTTTTTTGAAACTGGATCCTTTATTGGTCCTTCTGAACAACCCCAAAAATGTTATTGTCAAAAATCAATTTCCATGTATGAGTTTCAGTTTTGTATCATATTTCATTCATTGGATCTCAATGCTAAAATATTATTATTCTTGAACAAACAAAAACATAACACAAACATGTCTAACAAACTGGTAATTCCTTTTCAAAATTGGCCAAGTTCTGCCTCCTTCCTCATTAATGACAGTCTTTCAGTGTCACTGGAAAGGCCTCCGGTGAGCAATTTCCTGAAAAATATCACACTTGTCATGTAGAGGGATTCAAAACCCATGTATCAAATATGATGCATTTGGCGTTACAGGGTTAAAACAGTCTGAAGGTTTTTGGAGTTTCAGCAGTTTTCGTCACTAACCAATCTGTGAATGAAATGTTCAAACTCTGACACAAGACGAGGCCAAATTCAATTCACGTTCTGAACTTTATAATCATGTCTGTCCCTGCATATCATCATCCCAAAATGTTTTGTTAATAGGTCCTTAAAATGGAGCAGACTGAAGGAGCAAATTCTGGAATATAGATTATTTTATCATTCTAGGTTGAAAGCAGTCCATCATCATTTACCCTTAGAACTGGATTTATTTGAACACTCATCACAAATAGACCTCAGACTGACCTGTCAAAAGGCTGAAGGTTTCAGGTCTGCAGTGTAGTAGAGGTGCATCTGATACCCCCAGAGTGGTTCTGACAGACCCTGACTTAAACCCGTACATCACCACAGCATGAAGAAAAGCTAAAGCATTCAAAAAAAAAAAAAAAAAATTTTTGCTATTTAAGATGCTCTTAAAAGACTAAGTCCACACAAATATCTTTCTTGCTCTCCAAGAACCACTAGGAACGACTAGATGTAAATTATGTAACTGTTGAGTCAAAACCCACGACCAAGTATTATTTCTAGATTATTTTTTCAGTTAATTTGTAATCCATTTGTTAGTTAAGCCTACACTCCTGTAACAGCTTATAGTTTAAACCTCCTTTAAGTGACATGTTTAAAATATTTGGTTTTACTATTACATATGACCAATAAAGCATCCATTTATGTTTAAAAATGGCAACTCATTCATAGCAGATTAATATTCTTTCCGCTCACTCATAGATTAACTGATTTATTGTTTTAATCCCACGGCTGGGCACATTCACTAGTAAAACAGACCGACAGGCATCAGAGTAAATCCATAGCAGTCCCTTTGTCATCTGCACTCAGTTGTATAAGAATAGCAGTATTACAATAAAGCAGTAGAATGACTAACTTGTGGAAACTCTTACTTAATATAGCCCATGTCCAGTTCTGTGAGTAAAGGTGTTTAAGGTGTTTTAAACTGGTCGTCTCACTGTTCCTCGTCCATCTCTTGTAAATGTGCTGACTCATTGTGTGGTGCTGTTAAATGGTTGACTCATGCTTTTCTTTAGCTCCCCGAGGGCAGCTGTGGTTATGTTGTACACCCTTTTATCGGCCCACTCGCTGGGTTTATGTGTGCAGGTACTTGCCTACATGAGTAGATATTTTGTTTGCATGCTGTAGTTTGTGTCTGCAGTTTAGGAGAGTTTCAGGGAAGTTTCACAGCATTCTTAAAAGTATGTGTTTGTTTTCTATATATCCAGGCGTCAGTGCTTTGTGTGTTTTAATCCTAGTGGGTTAACCCATTCCTTCCGAGCAACATTTACTACATTACAGATGAGCTCATAAGTTTACATACAGTAGCAGAATGTGTGATGTTTTGGCCATTTTTCAGAGAATATGAATGATAATACAAAAACTTTTATGTCACTGATGGTTAGTGATTTGGTGAATCCATTTATCATCAAACAAATGTGTTTGCTCTTTTTAAATCATAATGACAACAGAAACTATCCAAATGACCCTGATCATAAGTTTACATACCCTAGTTCTTCATCCTCTGTATTGGCCCTGCCCCTTTAACATCAATAACAGCTTGAAGTCTTTTGTGGTTGTTGTGGATGAGACACTTTATTTTCTCAGATGGTAAAACGGCCCATTCTTCTTGGTAAAAAGCCTCCAGTTCAATTGTTACAAAATGTTACAAATACTGTTGGGTGAGCAGAGGGTTAGGCCACCTCTACATTTTTCCACCTGTACTTTAAACTGCATCTCTACTCACCTGACCTACACTCTACACCGTCTTTAATTCTATTTATTTAATGTAGACCTTACACACTTGTAAACATCCCTTTGCCAGTCTGCTGAATATTTGCTGCTAGATGTTCATATTATGCAGGAAAAAAATATTTAAGTGAAGTGGAATAATGCTGTTTCAGGTGGAATTACTAATGTAAGAAATAATATCTAGAAAAAAACACACCTTGTACTTGTTATCTTATTGGGAGACCGTTCTGCTCCATCAACACTACTGTGTTCTTTTAATTTCTGTTTCTTTTTATTTTCGATTCAATTTTCTCTTGTTTTCCTTATTAAAAAGTGATCAAAACTGGACTGAGTAAAGCAGATCTGAGACTTATGTGTTTGCTTTGTAAAATGTCTGTGTTGTGGCCGATTCTAAAGTAACAGAGAAGGTGAAATAAAGGGCATAGAGGAGGACAGCGTCTAAAAGCAGCCCCTCCTCTTCTGCTTGTTTCTGTTTTGTCTGACAGACCATGTTTGTCTGTCACTGCACTTTGTGTGTTCTGGAGACTTTGTATTGAGGTTCGTGTGTGTGTGTGTGTGTATGTGTGTGAGCAGGGGGGCAGCGAGATCAAGCCATCCTGACTGTCAAAATGACAGCTCATTATCAGGGACAAACAGCCCCTCAGGGTTTGGTTACACATAAACACACAATGTTGTGCCTGTTTTTGTGCTTTACACCAAACTCATGATCATAATATTTCATTGCAACAGTGTGTTTTTCACAGTACGAGTGGAGATTATTTCCATTCTGTTCCACCAAATTTTATCTCAAAATTCCCTTTTCCAAAGTCAGGCGTTTTTTTTCTAGTAACCATTTCATTCCTGTTTGCCAGTTGAAAAATAAATAAATAAATAAATAAATAAAAATCTGTTTGATAAGCTGCTGGTTTATGATGTGAATAAGCAAACAGCTTGGTTGTGAACTGAAATTGTAATACAATTTCATAGCCAATAGCTAAAATGTGTCTTTAATTAAAGCATAAAAAAAATCACTGCATACATATCTAGAAAAACACACTGAATTTATATCCATTTGTTAATCATCAATTGAACTTTCTATTGTGATCCAAACAAACAGTCCATTGTCACCTCCATGTGTCTGCTCAGGTCTTGACATCCTGTTCCAGAGGAAAGTGTGTGGTTCGTATTAAAAATGATTTACTGTCATCACATCTATCACTAAAATACACCATGCCTTCATTTGAGAATGTGTATTGGTGTGTAACAGCTTGGTGAGTTTAAGTTAGTGCCAAGTAGAAAGAATTTAAAAAATAAAATAAAATTACAGCCAACAGCTAGGATTAGCTTGCTATTTATAGCATTTGGTGTAATATTGAGCTAAGTGGGATGGAGTGATTTGGAAACCCTCCCTGCTTTTAAACCACATGACCAAAGTCTTAACTAGCCTGAGATAATGGAATATAAAAAAAAAAAAATAATAATAAAAAATAATAAAAAATAAATGTATATGATACTGCAATGAGCATATACTGAATGAAAGCTTAACACATGATTGGCAATTAATTTAACATTAACATATGGCAAGTTTAATGAGCACACTCTTTACCTTTCACAAACTTTATCACACTTTTTTTAGTCTAGAATAGAAAACAGAATAATTCCACAGACCATCAGCATTTCCTACTCATTCTCATTATTTGACACTGTCTAAAAGAATAAGGTCTATTTAACCACAACCTATACAGTCCTGAACTAGAAAATGCACCCATAGCTAGCGCCTGCTGTGTAGCGTTAATCTGTGTGGGAACAGATGGCATGTGCTAACAAGCTAGGCTAAATGTAGCTACTGTTGGCATGGACCAAGACTGATCTCTGACTTCCTGATCCCAAGCCTCTTAATTAAATGCACCATTTAATCTACTCAGTTTTCAGTCCCTCTGCTGCTCCAAAAAACAACGGCGTTCATCGCTATGACCTGCATATCCCAGTGATTACTACAGGACACTACTGGAGCAACAAGCACGACATTTACAGGTGAAAATAGAGTTCCTATAACCACTTATCGTATTATTTTTGATCACTGTTACCATGGAATAATATGTTTTTTTCACTATAGTGTTAATGCTTCTAATATATCCCATATCTGATATAGAAACAAGAGTCTTCACAGGAATCTGTGTGCCCAGTTACATATATACAACACAAACACATAAAACATACAGTGTATATTTTCATTTTGACTCAACATTACTATACAGGACATGGACAAAACTATTGGGACACATTGAATTCAGGTGTTTCATTGCTACTTCTAAAAGTCATTGTATAAATTTGTATAACAATAAATATCACTAAAATAAACATTTATGTTCACCTTTTTCTGAAATAATCACATTCTGGTCATAAACAATCCTTTTAAACCATGTATTTCTGTCTTGTTTCTTCAACTCTCACTCAGGATTCACTCATTTGACAAGATAATCATTGATAACATCTGATATAAATATTTTTATCATGATTATATTTTAACCCTTTCATGCATAGCAGTCACTACAGTGGACAGTTATTCTACAGCTGTTCTCTTGTATATGCATGTGTTTTGTTGTTTTAGTTGCATATCAGCCAATACAGCAGATGCTTGTGCATCTCATACACTGCAATTCATACAATTACTGTAACTTTGCTGTTTTTGATAAACCTGACCTGCAGTAACATTTTTGAGAGTAAATCAATTGCTAGTTGTTATTAGACTGTAATTAACAGTTTTACCCACTGTTTAACCCTAACCCTTTTTGTATATTATCTCTATGAAGTGAGTGATAACTAATATTAGAGTATGCTAAAATGTGAGAAAACATTAGCTGCATTAAAAAAAAATAATAATAATAATAAAAATAAATAAA
>JAPQRP010000017.1:13330165-13355142 GCA_037367295.1 Apogon hyalosoma | reverse complement strand
ATCACTTTCTGAGATTGCATTTTAAATACATGTTTCTTTGCTTCAAAAATGAAAAGTATTGTGCCCAGCTGAGTGAACATGGTAGTAACGCCATTAAAAATAGGTTCATTAAAACATTTCAATCACATTGTTTTTTTCATGCCTAAAGAGGAATAAAAACACTCAGGAAATAAAATCTTGACTAAGGTCCTCATAATTCATGCATCAAAGGGTTAAATCAACAGTAATGGGAAGCTGTACCAGCTGTAGGTGTGATGTGTCCCAATATTTTTGTCCACATGGTATTTCTCTTTAGCATTCTTTAGCAGACTTATTTCTTATCCAAGATTGGGGGAGGAGGAGGGGTGTGTGTCATGTACAATAGCTTATGAGAGATTAGATAATCAATAGAATAGAGAATACTATATAATCTGGACATGATAGAGCTATCCTTAAGCATACAACCAACTATTTATTCAGCTATAGCAGATAACAGCAGGCATATTAACAAGAGCATATGCCTTAGTATGGTCAATCTCAAGTGCCAAATCCCTTGAGACCTAACCAATCAGAGGCTGCATACCACCGAGGCACCGTCTGTGACACTGAACTGGATTCTGCTGCATACTGAGCTGTCCATGGTGCTGATTTACTTTGAAGCACAGTGTTACCATGCAGCTGTCCTTGGTGCTGAAATTCCTGCCTTAGCTGTACCCATGTCCTGTAGCTGTCTGCGCTGCTTAAAGCATTGCTTAATCTGATGAAGAACAAAGTAGTCCCAGCTTGAATTTTGTCTATAACTCTTACACTGATGTATCTGTTAAGAAAATGAACATCCTCAAACACAGACAAGGCTGTAAAATATGCCAGAGTACATCATAGAGTATTATTTAAATGTGATTTATTTGAATTAATTTATTTTACTGAATGGTTTCTTGTTATTTATCAAAAGTTACATGTGCACTTTTGTCTCTTCATGTAATTGTGTCCTGTCTTCATTGTTTTTGTGCCATTCTTATCGAAGGGCTGTTCTCCACTGTAACAAAGAGACATTATCCCCCATTGAAAGCATTTTTAGATTCCTTTTAGACTATGCTTCCAGCTGCGGTGCACAAAACTATAATTGAAGCCTTACACTGTGTCATTATGATTAATCCACGTACACTGGGTATGGTGAATGAACTAAATTTGTCTCAGCCTTAAAATAATAACCATTGCTTTTGTATCATCTTAATGCTCCCAATGTTACAACCATGAGGGCAGTTCTTTAGAAAGCAGGGTGGTCGTTATTGTTTTAACCCTCATTTAATTTGACAGGTTGACTGGAGATGCACTGTTATTTATGGAACTAGCCCTAGGGAGGATTTTCAGTTAGCGACAAACACACTTACACTATGCATACAAGTCACACCTAGTCTGGCCAATGAATGCAGTTTTGGTTATACATACACTAATTTTATGCAGTGGCTGCTTTTCTTCCTTTGTTTCACTCGTCTGAAGGAATAAAACAGAAGAGAGACAACACTGAAAACTAATTAACCATTTTAAACTATGCATTCCAGTTCTGTCTCTCTCTTAAATGCATTGTGTATTTAGGAACTCTCCAGTGTTGTCAAGGGAACCGGACTGGGGTGCTTAATTCATGTCAGGCATTTTTTGTGTGTTTGTTTTCTCTTCCTCAATATTTTATATTAATATAAAAACTGAATTTGTCGGGTGCTATAAACTTGTCAACCAATGACATGACTGTTTTGAAAAAGTTTTATGTTATGAAAAAAAGCAAGGAAAGTAATGATGTCACATTTTATGAGGTCCATACACCCAGACATATATCGATATCAGTGCTGTCAAACAGTAAAAAAAAAGTAATCAAATTAATCACAGGGTTGTTGTTAATCAATTTTGAATATTCATGATTAAATATTATTCATTTTTAATTTATATTAATTGTGTTTCATTTTAGATGAGCGAACAGACTCAAGAAAGAAGGCAATATGACATGTTTGTCGCAAGCTCGGCAACGCGTTCGTCAAAGTGCTTGCAGAATCCCCTAGCTAATGTATGCTTCACATTAATGTGGTATTTTAAGCTGGAAGTGCTTCAGTGAAAAGAAAACTCCTTCCTGCAGTGTGTATAATACTTTATGTAAGTTGACTGTTCTGTCTTGGGTTTTTTTATCCTCATATTTCCATCCAGAGGGCCAACGTGCTGTATAGCGCCTTCCATCTTCATGGGTTGGTTCTGCTGCCTGTCACTACCGGATCAACTGACCATTTGCACATGCATGATGGTAACTCTACTTGGACAAAGTACCCCAAATGCAATGGAAGAGACATTCAGCATCATTGTGCACTGCAGATGGGTTAATTGCCTTAAAATTTTTAATCAGATTAATCATGATGATGGATTAATCTGCGTTGACGTGATAACTTTGACAGTCCTAATAGATAAATGTTGGTTTAGCGCAACGTACAAATACAGCTCTGCAGAAATCATTCACGGCAAACATTGTCTGGATACTTTACTGTGAGACGCCAAGGACTCAAAGAGATTTTGATCTGCACAAACTCAGCAATCTGTCAGCTGTTCTGTAGATGGAGAAAGTTAAGAAAACATAATGGAAATACCACTGTTACTAGGAGGTCAAGGAAGTGCAGCTAAAATTGACGGTGTTCCTGCAAAGATCATTCCTTACATTCTTTACATTTTATGTCAGAAGCACATATGAGTATGGCAGTAGTTCGTAAATGTTTGTGCCTCTGATTTGATGTTGTGATGGCTTTCTAAAGGGGTTTTCATAATATTTTCAGATGGCAGTACTACAAAGCTTTCCACAGCACCAATGTTTCACATCCTCTAAGGCTGGGATTTTCTCAGAGGAGCTACTGTTTGATTGTGTTGAATAAAACTGTGTTTTATGGAGTGTGGGTCAGTTTCAGAGACTGAGTGCTATGTTTGGTTGAATCCCCGGGTGACAACTGTGTAGCAGTGTTTATATATTAGTGTAATGATAACAGCAAAACCACATCTAATTGGCTGAAAACCTTGCATCACCATTCAAAATAAATGCAAATCCCAGAATCCCTCTTCCTGTTGTCTTGCACTGATATGACTTATGTTAATGAGTCCTCTTGTTTTCAACTCATTAGTAAAGCATTCACATCAGCTACTGTTATTCTAACCCTGTGATGCCACATAGAGGTTATTCAGATGATATGTGAAAGCTGTTCCAGTTAAAAAAAAAAAAAAGTAACAGACACTTTGTAGAAGAGAACAGTTGATTCTATTCAGTGTGAAGTTACAATAATAGAAAAGTATTCAGAAATAGGTGTGACTGCCAGGGGAATCATACTAAATAATCAACCAACCAAAAGAGACACTCTGTACTAGAGATGTAACGGTATGAAAATTTCATATCACAGTTCTTGTGACCAAAATGATCACGGTTATCATTATTATCGCAGTATCGTTGAAATGTGCTCATAAATAATTTGATCAAGTTCTATTTTGAAAAAAACAAATAATGGTGGTCACGGAGATGATTCGTCAAATTTGAAGTGTTGCCCCCCTTCACAGAGACTTTTTTTTCTATATTTTCTGCAGGCAGATTAACATCTCCAATTAGTTTCCCCTCAGCATCCTTTAAAAATCCAAAATACATCCAGACTTCTGACTTTGTCCTTTTGATGGGGGGGATCTCCGGAGCGCCGTCCGTGCGGGTGCCTTCCACCGTGTTTTCAGAGGCCAAACATTGCAAACTGCACATGCACACCTGGAGTGCTGCTGCCTCTACAGGAAATGAGCAGTACGGTAATTAAACACGGTTTTAATGATAATTAGAATTTGAAACAGTAATACTAACCACTGTGAATTTTACTGTGGTTTATCATTATATCGGTCACCATTACATCCCTACTCTGTATGCTGCATCAGAAACGTCTGTAGCATAATCTACATAGAGACTCAGCGGCTGACATGATGTAATGACTCCTCAGCCTGTGGTATATTCAGGTGAATCATGCACAGTATGTGAAGCAAAGTCCTCCAAAATCACTGTTTCTATTGAATACAGAACCAACTGCTCACAGAAATGAGCTGACTTTCAAGACAAATGGCCATTATATAGTGTTAAAATCACCACCTTCACAAGTAAGAACTAAGAGGGGTGGAGGCCAAACCTACAGGTACTGTATCTGTTATGCACACACACACACACACCTACACACGCGCGCACACACACACACACCTCATTATTGCCCAATGTGTCTCACAAGTGTCGTGTCACAGCGCCACATACACACACAGTATGCACAAACATTCTCCCCAGCGGTCTCCTAAAGCAGATCTAGTGTCAAACACATCACGGATGATTTGAAGCAGCAGGTGTGTAAAGAGGTGGAGAGGCAGATACACAGAGCGAGAGGGGGGGGGGGAATGGAAAGACAATACAATTTACTGACTGAGACACATAATGCCTGAAAAATGTAACTATTCAATAAAGACTGTCTACAACGACCATTGCTCTTAGTACTGACTTACACAGCAAATGAGCTGAATTTCCAAGAAACCATCCCACTAACATTCGCAGCAACTATTCAAATGTAATTAAATACTCTGTAATGGGTTTTAAGCAGGAACTTAACTAAGGCTACCAGTCGGCCAAAGACTAATCCTGCCTTGGCAAAGACAGGCAATTTATTTAGAGTTACTTTTCACGGCAGTGCCAAAAAAGACAGCAGCAGCAGTTACGTAAAGATGTGTGTGCTATTATTATTTCTGATGATAGGGATGTGTATATCTTAAAATATCAATGATTTAGAGTATTTTGGCAGCTATGTGTAAATTGATCTGGTGTATCATTTGGAAGTGCATCATTAAATAGCACCTTCATACTTAATCATTTACCTAGTAAATACTATCAGAGCAGAATTATTGTGCATTGAAAGGCTCGGATGTTAGACATGGGAGCTAAGTCATTAATTACAAATCTGATAGGTATTTAATATGTGGCCTAAAAATGACATTTTTTGCAAGAGAACTGAAAGAATAGGTAAAATGATCCATTCTGTAGTTTGTGATAACAACATTCAGAGAAAGAACATGATGTGCAGTAAAAGACCTGGACCAGATTAAGATTAAATAAAACCAAGCCCCACTGGTTTTCCTCACATTTAGTAGTAGTTTTACAAGGACTGGGGAGAAAGTACCCTTGCATTTTATTTCATTAAGCTATAAACATTTCTGGGCATCTACTACAGTAACAAGTGACATTCATTCAGCTGCAGGGGCACCACTGTGGTTCACCTGCACAATAATGAAAGAAATATTCTGTTATATAGAGCTTATGGGAAACATACAGTATGGAATAAGAAGGCATAGGAACCATTATTGGACCCTGAGGTATACCACTGCTGATGCATGCAGGTGCTGCTTTTCCTGTTTGATTTAAGAAGGAGGAACCACATGATGATGCAGAGACTGAGTCGCATAACCCTGTATTGAAACAAAAAAACAGTTAATGATGTCAGAAGAAGGGAAGCACAGATCTATTTTCCAGGCACCAGTATTGGCCTCTTTGACTGACAATGGACATCACTGGCAAATAAGATGAAGTTTCACTTGTGACACTGGCCAATGTTTATCTGTTGACATATTTAAGGTGTTACATTTGTATAATGTACAGTGTGATGAAAGGCTTTAAAACAGCTGTTATTTCCTAATAATAGAGATGCCCTTGTTTTCTCTGCTCACAAGTGGATATAAATAACAATTAAAACTGGAAACGGAAATAAAGTGCTGCCAGGCACAACAAACCCCACCCCTCGCACATGTTGTAGCTTATTTTGGCATGGAATTACTGATGTCATCATGTCTATGTGTGTGCTGATGTCAGCATATCAGTTACTTCTATATAAGTGTCAAGTTTGAAGTAAATGGAAACAAAATTGATGTTTTTATAGATGTGAAATTTTGCGGGGGGAAAAAATTAAATTCATTAAAAATTTGAAGTTTGACCTACTTTTCCCAAAATATGATCACATCTATTCTGGGTCACTGGGAATCTATAAACCCACTTTAGTATGAATTCAACCAATAGTTTTGCTGCTACAGATATGTGAATTTTTGCCCATTATAAGTAAATGGGATTTTTTTTTTTATTCATAAAAAAATTTAACTTTGACCTACTTTTCCCAAAATGTAATGAGCTCTATTCTCAGTCACTGGCAATCTATAAACCCAATTTGGTATGAATTCAACCAATAGTTTTGCTGCTAGAGTGTTAACAAACAAACTAAACCAAAAACAATACCCCTTGCCTCCCCTTGGGGGGGCAGGGTAATAACCGCTATAATATAAAATAGAGAATTTCTGTCTGACCCTAGATACATGATCCCCTGTACATTGTCTTCAGCGATTTCATATAAATGCATGTTATCACAGTCATATTGAATTTCCTTCATCATCCACAACATCTGTATGAGCTGAACCATGGTTTCTCATTTCATCTTAAGTCACACACAGCTGTTTATTCCTTTTTAAACCCACATGATGTCAACAAGAAAGGACTGTGACGCACACCACCTTGACTCTCCTCTTTGCAGCAGTCTGCACCTTGACTCGCTTTTCTCTGCCTCCTTTGCTCACAAGAAGGAAACCCACTCGTGTGAAATGAGTATGAAACGCCGAGGTGTGCTACTCGGTCGGTCTCCTGGCAAAGTCACCTCGACAGTTGCCTCCATGCGTTTGTCTTTTAATTTTCTGCCGCCACATTAATGCAAAGGTAATTATGCGTGCAGTATGAGGAAAACAAGCAAACAGTATTTGAGGAAAGGTTATGGTTGAAAGCTAAACCACCATAATTAAGTCATTAATCTGTCCAGACGTAACACGTTTCACCCATAATGCTCTAGTTAGGTGTCATTTGTGCCCGCCTGCTGCATTGGCATGCTCTGATTTGGATGATTTACAGCAGGTTGTGTGTGTGGATGTGTGCATGTGTGGTTGTGGGAGGATTATTCTAATGACAGGAGAACACTTTTGACCGTAGCTCATTGGCTTTGATGATATTTTTATGTCTGACAAAGACTGGAGATTAATGTTCAGACTTGGCATTTCTGGTTTATGTGCATTCTGTCTATTCTCATTTCTGTCATTTGGGTTGTCTGAAAGCACATGTATATCACTGCTAATGTACGATGTTGAAGGTTTGTATTTATGGCTCTGCGTTTCTGAGCTTTGCAGGCGTTTGGCATCAGCAATTAAGCAGAGCCAAAGCTACTTCCACCTCCTGCAGAAAGAGGAGCTGGAGGAACAGGAAGAAGAGGAGAAGCTGAGGATGGAGCCCCTGTTCCTGCTCTGACTCAGACAGCGAGTCAGGAACTCACATCAGCTCAGTTTCACTGCAGATTTACCCTCTGGCTTAGTTTATCTGCTTAATTGCAAGGTGATCCTACTGTACATGTATTGGCAGATGTAAACAGTATCATAATATCCAAAGTCACTGCTTGAATTAATGTAATATCTGTTATGAACATGGACTAAGATGTGTGGTTTTAGCTTTCAACACATGTTCCAAGTCAAACCTACACCATCTGACTTCAGCTCAGACACTTATCTAAAAGCATCTTAAGATTATGTTCAAGTAATGTTTCCATGTTACCTGCTGATTGCATCATCCTTAACCTGCAGTATTATGTTATTAAAAGCTCAGCACTGTATTCATGCGTTCAGGTGGCCTCTGGCAGCTGGAACAGCAGTGAGAGTGAAGAGGAGCCAGTCAGCATGACCTTTGACCTCTCTTCATCACTCCCTGACCTCCCTTCTGCTGAGTGAAGCTCCATGTAAGGTTAATATAAACTGTACAGCTTAGTCCATTAATAAAACTAGAAGTACAATCAGAGAGTGCATAACACTGCCAAGGCAAAACACCGCCTTTAATCTATCTATCTATCTATCTATCTATCTATCTATCTATCTATCTATCTATCTATCTATCTATCTATCTATCTATCTAATATTATATTATATTATTTTTAGGTATCAGACTGAAAACACATTAACACAAAGACTACACGCCTCAAAGTCACCGAGGTGATGTCATCTTAACTCTCTATCCCCACAATCTGTTCAGAATCAGTTTAGATGTCTCTGTAGTGTTTCCATGACCATTTACTGCTATTTTTACTGCCAACTGTCATTTTGGTGTTGGTGACATGTTTCATGTCATTCCACTGGGCCATTCCACACTAAACTACATGCATCTTCACTATGTAACTTTCATGGTGAGTGAAATAATATTTTAAATTGACAAACATCATATGTGTAAACTAGCATGTTGACCCATGGGGATCCACGAGTTCTAGATGTGGTCGTTTTTATGCTGTTGTGTATTCATGCATGCTGTACCGCATTTGTCCAGCAGTCTCCGCCAAAGCATTCTGGGTGTGGAGACAATTGTAAGGCTTTTGTATTCCAAAATTAGTAATATCTCCCAAAATTTTTAGTCCTATCAACTTGCCGTTTTTGCTCATCTCTTCTTTGAACAAAAATGCATAAGTATGCCAAACTGCAGCTCTCAGCTCTTTCTGGATTTGGTGTTGTCTTGTTTGTCTCAAGACACACACATGCACATACACAGAGGCCACTTGGCTTTTATGATAGAGATGTATGCACAATTCCAACAGGATCATAAAGTTTTTGTCTCTTTCCATTGACCATCATTTATGTTTTTTCAGAAGTTAGGTCTCATGGCGCACAACGGAAGGGGTGGGGCTTTGGATCTGTATAAACAGACGCCCTGAATGTCTATCTCAGCAGATAAGTGAGCTGTCAATCATATCTGTCAGTCAAAGCCTAAACAACAAATATCAAAATAAATGCATTTAAAGGGTGGCACGGTGGTGGAGTGGTTAGTGCTGTCAGCTCACAATCCAAAGGCATGCACCTTATGAGTAAGAGTGTAAGAAAATATCAGTTCAGCAATATATTGTGATATTTCATTTCACAATACAGTATCAATATTAAAAAGTACAGTATCAATATTTTTAGGTATTTATACAAATGCAGATATGGTGTTTTGTTTTTGTTTTTTTTCTTTGACTTTCATCCTAAAAGCACTTTTTACTGTCTGAGAGACAGATGTTTGTTCATTTGGATTGCACAAAAATAATGTTATGATCTTAGTTATGAACTAATAGACTATGAGCATTTGAGTAGGATCTTAAACTGTAACGTCTGTAAAACATCACTTAAGTTTTAAGTTTTTGTGACATAGCATTAGATTCTGTTCTGATCAAATAAAAATGCGTTTAGTTTTTGTGCACATTTCTGGTATAATTCAATTCCTCCGGGAAATAATCTTTTAAAAAAAGAAACAAAAATTGCCTTAACAGTGTCATGATATATCATGATATATTGTATTGTGATCCTAGCATTGTGATTTGTATCGTATCACCAGATACACACCCCTACTTATGAGGTTTAATCTAAATCATCCTCAGTTGTGTATATGAGAGGGAAGGGTTGTTTATCTGTATATGATCCACTGGTGACATGTCCAGGGTGTACCCCACCTCCATCCCCCCTCCCCATTTTCTAAGTGATTCAGGAAATGGATTGATGGATTGATTGATTGATGATTGACTGGTTGATGGATTGAGTCACAAAAGAACCACTTAATAGATAATCCTAAAAGTGAATGAGACCAAAAATCCTGGAAAAATGACTGATTTTCTAAATTTCACTATTTGAATAGGAATCAATGACAGTACATCCAGTTTGCTTTGGAAGCAGCTGTTATCATGTCATTACAGGTACTTCTATACTGGCTGCAGTTTTCAGCTGTGGTTGTTAACCTTCGATTCAACCAACAGAGAATGTTTGAGTTTTTTCTCTTTTCTGGGCCTGCACCAAAGGTAGTGTCCTTGACTCATGCCCCATCCTACAACCAAGTTTACTGAAAATCTGCACTGTTTTTTTTTTTTTTTTTTTTGTATTATTCTACCTGAACACAAACAAATACTAACAAAATATAACCTCCCTAGTGGAGCTACTAAAGGATGTGGCCTTGGAATGAGCTGTATAGGGTGTTCAAGGTTAGCAGCTGTATAAAAACTGGGTTCTGTCTTTGTCCCTTTTGCTCCTGTGTAACACTATTAACAAAGCATTATTCTTGGGGGAATACAGCGGTCACACTTAAGGTCACACAGACCCCAGAGAGGACGGCAAACGGAAAATAGTGTGTGCTCATACAATGGAGTACAATAGAGGTGTGAGATGAACCTTGTCATGGTCAGTGCATGATGCATTCATACACTAAGGCATATATTGGCGGTTTGCGTTAGTGGCTAAAGGCTGAATCCAGGGCATGCATTTATATTTTGATGAGCCCTTACAAAAACATCATTGTACCAGGCAGCTTTTGTGCTAACAGATGGAGATGGAGTCATACAAAAACTAACTCTATTACCTCCAACCAAGCCCAGAGCCCAACAGCACTTGTTACTTTAACTGATAGAAGTGTAAAAGACTTTGTGGTTCTCTGTATATAACCCTGAAATACACATGTTGGTAGAGTTGTGTCTTGATGCAAGAAGCAAGATATGAAAAAGTTTGAATCGAAAATTAATGCAAGAGCAAATGAGCTAGAAACATGAGCTTGCAGGCATTATATCAGTCATTTAGCAAAGCGAGTTAGATGTAACACCTGAATATCTTCTATTATAACAATCAAACTGCTTAAGCAAGAACTGAGGGTCGAATGTGTTCATCAAAAAAAAAACCAGAAAAACCTCATAACCTGTGGCGCAGTAAAAAGGGTTTGATTAGACGGAATCACTGCACTTCTTCCACCCTCAGTCAGTGCTCATCCATTTGATTCATGTCAAACAGATGTGTTACTACACCTCAGCAAACATCAAACAAAGGAAAACAAACAGGCAGATTGCTGAATATTTAATGTAAAACATCTGACAGTGAAAGATATTCCTCATGCTTTCATTTTGTATTTCTTTCATACGGCAGACTGCTTTGATGCTGGCTGCACCAGAGATAACCTTTCTGAAAAATATGTCAGAGAAAGTTTTCTCTTACAAATCCGCCTTGTTAGAAACTCAGGTGTT
The DNA here is from genome assembly GCA_037367295.1 of Apogon hyalosoma. Taxonomy (NCBI): domain Eukaryota; kingdom Metazoa; phylum Chordata; class Actinopteri; order Kurtiformes; family Apogonidae; genus Apogon; species Apogon hyalosoma. The sequence continues at coordinate 13,344,043 of JAPQRP010000017.1, read as the reverse complement.
GGCTGACATTAAACACACAACAAAACCCGGGTTCACAAAAGCAGCATTTAGAGTTTTCAGCTCTGCAAGTGTTATGCACCGCTTTGATCTTGTATCAAGGATTTGAGGGCAACGTAACCTATATCCTGCTTAAGTACCAGCTTTTGAACAAAAGTGTAGCGCTATTTTATCACATTTTATGTTGTGGCAAGTTTTACTGTGGTTCAAGATGATGAAAACAGGAACGTTTAAGGCTTTTAAAGGGGAAGGACACCTGTTGAGTTTGATAGCAGTTTACTTCATCCCTTGTATTCAGCTTTTAAAAAGTGTGGTAATCAATGCAAATAGCCATTTTACTTTCATTATTATTTATTTTCATTATAGATGATTCTGGTTATATGGCTTTGAATTGTGGGAGAAGAAACTCATTAGTCTGGAAGCAGGGTAGCATTTCTAATCAGGATATAAATTACTTTATGCTTCATAACACACTGCCATGCGATTGAATTATGTTAAAGCATGTGTTTATACCTATAACGCCAATAAAGCACTTTTAACTGGTGTATAAATGCTGGATATGGATATGGAAATGTACTGAAATATAGGAAATGTATATACTGTTTATGTGGGCAAATGAAAGATGTACTTTAAATCATTGTGGATGACAGATGTATTTTTATAAATGAAGTCCATTTACCAAGTTATTTGCCAAAGAAATCTCAACTGCAGCAAGGTCACATCTCAGATCTGCATGAAGACACAGATAATGACTTTAACTCATAAAGAACCAAAACGATCTACTGATCTAAAATGTTTAATAACTTCTGATCCACTAATTTTGTCAATCTATGTAAATAATTGGCGTAAAATGCAGTTTTTCGTCTTTTCAGCATCATCAGATATGACCCATTTGGATGTTCAGAGGCTCCGTAGTTACCATGGAAACACCGTCATCTTCTACAACGTTGACTCACCAGTAAAACCCATGGAGTTGGATCAATGACAGTGGATGGACACACTTGTTTTATGTTCAGTTAATGATAGATTTTGTTGAAAAAGTCACTTTTTTTCTTCAGTTTTCTCTGTTTCTGATATAACTTTCAACTTTAATCTGCATGATCAGTAAATTAAATCTTGATTTGATTGATTTCGACTACTGTGATGCAGGTTTTTAACTTTTTGTCTGCACTCTTGCAATGATGAGTTAGTTTCTAGGAGAAGCCTGGCTATTGGACACTCAAAAAGAAAAAAAAAAAAACTGAATTATGTTAGTAACCATTAAACTAGGGGACAAATCTTCACTCTTACAGCCTGTGTTCATGATACATCACCACTGAGTCGACACACATTTCTTCTGATGCTGCATTATTGCCACTGTTAGAATACAACCTTGTTCTCTGCCAAGACCTTTGGAAAATAACATCCCTGTTCGAAGGCTGTTACCTGACATCTGACAGATCCTAATCTAGGCGACTATCCGCCTGGCAGACAAATGGCCTCGTTGATAATGAAAAGAGCTTGGAGCGACCCAGGGCAGAAACATTTGTGCGCAAGGGGAGGGGAGGTGGAGGTGGGGGGGTTGAGGTAAAAAGGGAGGTGGAATTCATATTGTGTTTGATGTGTTAGGAGAGATCATGGGAATGGATGTGGTCATAAAGCCTCGAAGCGTGAAAGTGCCGGAATGACGGACGACATCTCCTGACTGCAGGTGACACCTTAACCAAGCTCTTAGAGAGATGGCATGTTTTGCATTTGTTCCACACTGCAGCAGCTCTTTTATTGAAGAGTTGGGCCACTTGTGTCAATGTTTTCTGTCCACTTATCTTATCTACGTAAGGAGACCAGACTATAAATTAAAGATGTTGTGTACGATTGATTTTGCAGTGGTTGTTTTTGGCCTTTAGAGGGCGCATTTCTGCAGTGTTCAGTCTGGTGGTCTTCGTTGTTTCGTGTAAGTGAATTCAAATCAGAATGCGACACCTTTCCAAGAGGATCAAGTTTTTGATTCTCTCCATTGACTACCGTTCATGTTTTTTGGGAAGTTAGGTCCTGTGGTGCACAACAAAGGGGCAGGGCTTCAGCTCTATATAAACAAAAGCTTTGAATGTCTATCTCAGCAGACGACTGAGCTGTCAATCAAATGTGTCAGTCAAAGCCCAAACAACAGACATCAAAATAAAAGCATTTAAAGGGCGGCACGGTGGTGGAGTTGGACCATTTGTGTCAATGTTTTCTGTCCACTTATCTACATAAGGAGACCAGACTATCAATTAAAGATGTTACGACTGATTTTGCAGTGGTTGTTTTTAGCCTTTAGAGGGCACCTGTCAGCAGCGTTTAGTCTGGTGATGTTTACTGTTTTGTGTAAGTGAATTCAAATCAGAACAAGTGGTTCCAGGCACAACAACCCTGCACCCTACACATATTATAGCTTATTTTGGCATTGATCCAGTTGATGTCATCCTGTCTATGCATGTGCTAATGTCAGCATATCAAATGTCTCTATATATGTGCCAAGTTTGAAGTAAATTGAAACAAAATTAATGTTTTTATAGACATGTGAAATTTTGCCTATTATAAGTAAATGGGGGGGATTTTAAAAATTCATTAAAAATGTGATCTTTGACCTGCTGTTCCCAAAATATAATGAGATATTTACTGGGTCACTGGCAATCTATAAACCAAATTTGCTATGAATTCAACTAAAATTTTTGCTACTAGAGTGTTAACAGACACATAAACATACAAACCGAACCAAAAACAATACCCCTCGTTTCCAAACGGGGCGACGGGATCTTAAAACACCTTTCTTCGGTTAGATTTAAAATACAAAAGCTGTATTTTATATTTAAGAAGTCTGAGTCTGTCTTATAAAGATCAAGTTTTCCTAATATTTTTAGACTGAAGACTTTATGATGCCTGAGCTGAGATGTCCTGTAAAACCAGACTGAACTGTACAACTGGCTACGTTCACACTGCTGGTCTAAATGCTCAATTCAGGCTCTTTTTTTTTTTTTTTTTTTTTTTTTGCTGAAATCTTATTATTTTGTATTCTTGTTCACATGTGTGACTGCCATCAGACTCATGTTAACAGTCTACAGACCTAAAGTGACTTGCATGCACAGATGAAGACATGATGTCACACTGTGTTTATGCATCTTACTGGGTCCCAGCTCCTGCAGGGCAAAATAGAGACAACTGTCGCATTTCAGTGAAGCAAAAGTCGGATGAAAAGTGACATGACCATTCAGATAGAAGTCACATTCCAAAACTTTATATCTGATTTAGATCCACATATGAAAGTGGCCTGAGTATGATTTGAAAAAATATATATATATTTGTGCTGCTCATAGTGTCATAAGAAATTAGATATAGATCACATATGGGGAAAAAGGTCAGACCTGGGGCACTTTTGTTGCAGTGCAAACATAGTCCAAGTCATACATCCAAAGAGTTCAAAGGAGCTTATCTATGAATTTGAAAAAAGCAAAACGCAAACAAAAAAAACACTTTACACCCATTATGCAACAATAATAATATCATAATGTTCCATTTTTTCAGGTTAAAGGTGAACTCACTTTACACACCCTAATAAATGCAGCATTAGCATCAGCATTAGCACATCAGGAGCAGCCATAGAAGGAGGCAGGAGATTGAACCTATAAAACATACATGATACATAACTTACATACCTGTTTTTAATGGTGAGGAGGACTCAAAGGAAACACAAAAAGACAGCAGGAAAACTCAGCACAGCTTGTAATGTGCACTGTTTTGAATGTTTCTACAATGGAACCCAGAATACACAAACAAGATATTTTTGGCATTTTACACTCTCCTCCTGTCTGGAATGCGAGGGTGAGCTTTCAGTTTATTCTACATCTATATAATCCTGTAATCATGGATTTATACATATCAAATGTTTCATTATTTTTCAAAATCCTGGACAAAGAAGAGAAAATATACAGTCATATTCAAAGAGCAGTTTGTAGGATTTAGGGGGATCTATATGCAGACGTGGAACATAATATTTTTATTATTATGTTTTCATTAGTGTCTAATCACCAGAAAATAAGAATTGCTGTGTTTTTGTTGCCTCAGAAGGAGGTTTTTTTATATATATCTACAGAGGGAGCAGGCTGTCTTCCACACCATATTGCACTGATTTCAATATTTCTATACTACCCCTGAATGAACAAATGTTTCTGCTGTTTTTTTCTTTTTTCTTCTTCTTTTTTTTTTTTTTTTTTCTTTTTATCAGCCACAGTCCTTTCTCCAGTGGTCCCTGAATGGGTGGGTGAGGCCATGAAGATTCAGTTCCTTTCACCACTAGAAGCAGCTACATAATGCACCTTCAGGAGCAAAAATAACAGTGTCTCTGAGTTTGTCTCATAACATTTTTTCATTTTTGGGTTCAAATTGTTATGCAAAAAACATTTGGACAAACTTTGAGAGTGAGTTGTGTGTGCACTTGCAGTGAGGTCGTCCACCGTTAGCTCTGCTGTCTGGATCTGCTGCCGGAGGCTTCGAATGGGCATGGTTCCGACAGACTCTGCCTCCTCATCGTCTGCTGGGACCCACAGTAAACTATTCTGTGGTCAAAAGTTACTCCCACCCACACATCAATGACCAGTGGTCAGTTATGTTAAATGCATGTATATTAAGCTGTTTTTATAAGCTGCTTTATGTGGGCTATCTATCATTTTAAATTTATTCAAAGTGGATTTCTGCAAACTAAAGCAGATTCGGCTCTTCAGCAGTGCTTTGAGTGCAGTGGTTTGGGGGGGGTTCAGGAACTTTGTACAAAAAGCTTTAGGACTCTGTCTTATCTTAAAATTTTCCTGCTTAATATTGCAAATATACTTTGGGTAATTGTTTAAGCCTGACCTGTGATAATTGATATGTTCATGAATAATACATCCTTAAGTGATTTTTAGACCGTCTGCCTTTTTGACAAGATAATTGTGCATTCTCTGTCAGCAATGATGCACAAAAGCACATGGAGCGTTATGATAATGACAGGGACTATCTTTATACTTTTGAAAGGTACCATACATAATACATAAACTGCCAGGCTAATTTCGTTGCCCAAGGCTCCAACCCAGAGGCGAAAGCCCAGCAGCATGACAGATCCATCACTGGTGGTGCTGACCTCTGCATGCCGACCCGTGACCACATTCAAAGTGCATTTGAAGCCAAGCACCTGAAGAGATGTTGCTTCTGCACTGTAGAGAGCTGCTGATGGAGGGTGGAGGTGATCAGCAGCTGAAGGCGTCAGCTGACAGTTCCGGATGAAATATAAAGTCCTAAGCTCCGGAGTCCGGAGGGGGTCCAGGCTTAGTGAGGATATTGCATTCTTCCATCTTTGTCCCCCCCCTCAGGTTTCAGCTCCTGTGATATTGAGCTACCACAGGGAAGGGAAAGAGAGGGAAAATGCAGAAGCAGCAGCTGTGTGGTGTTTAATCGCATATATTTGAGCCAGAGGACGGCTGTTACATTTCATCTGTAGTCAACTTTAATTCCTCAAAAGCAGGTTTTTCCAAGGTTCCTCTACATCTCTAATTCATCGTCCTTCTTCCTCGTCGTGATATTAATCGATGATGATCGTTATGATCCCTCTCCTACTCTCATTCTGCCGCGTTCCTTCTTGTATTACCTCTAATTGTAATAAAATGGGCGGGGCCTAATGATTTTAATGCTATATCTGTTTTTTAAGTGTCACAGGACACCTGAACTAGTAGAATAGGCCTTTACCCGTTAAATGTCACTTATAGAAATACTCTGAAATTCAAAACTTCAACCTTAGAGGATATAACGAGACTATTACTTTTGTGAAATGTTTCTATTTTTTATATTTTCATGGAGAAAATCAAGGTCAGTGAAGTTACCATATTTGGTTCCTTGTCCATAAGTGGCAAAAATAAATAAATCAAAGAAGTAAATATAAAAAATGGAGAGACAGGAACATGTATTTTAGAACATTAGAACATCACTTTTAGAACATTACAACAACATTAGTGCTGATCCAGACCCCTGTCCACATCCACATGATCCCTTTGAACATCATTCCTCACATTAGTACCATTACTTCATGGTACCGAACAAAGCAGGTCCACTCACTGTTCATGCAGAGGTGGACCTTACAGACCCTGTAGACCACATTTGACCTGAGATTGTCGACTCACTGTCCTCACTGGAACTGTTGCTGTCACTTTCTTGTAGGGCATGTGGAAATGACCAAATATAGTCACTTGTCCGATAAAGGGTTGACAGTGTCTGTGCTCTTGATCATAATAGTTTCTTATAAAATCTAGTGCAGGGATATTATATTATATTCCATAATATGCATTAGCCTACAATAATTTATTTCAAAATCTGAAATAAATAAAGAGAAGAACAGAAGTAGAGGGAGTGAAAAAGCAGCAAAGGAAACAAAGTGAATATTTTTTTTTTGTCCCCAACGTCATCATGTTACAGCCTCCAGGGCCTTCACTCAGCTTCAAATCCAATTTCCCAGAAAGTCTTAAGCTTTATGGGCCAAATGATCCAGCTGAGGTATTACTGTACAGGAAGACAAGGAGAGGATGAAATGAAACATTATCACAAGGTTACGACACTTTTGGGCCCTTTACCAGGCGGGCAGCTCTGATGTTAGAAATCAATCTAAAACACTGCACAGTTTTTATGATAAGATGAATTATGATTTTGATAATGGCCAGAGTGACTCTCGAGCTGTCTCTGCCTCGAAGGCCGGTCCAACTAGTGGCGAGTCGCAGAAGGTCAGCCAAGTGATGAATGCAATGATGAACAGCGGCTGTTATTTTCCATTGGCAGAGACCCTGGCTGAGGCAGGGCCACAATAAAGATGCTGATAAAAGAAAGAACAGTTAAGAGCAAATGGGGGGTTTGTTTCTTTTACCTGCTCTATCAGTAATTCTACTCCTTAGTGGTTACATTTGTATCACATTATGTTCTTCATACTGTTTATTATATGACTGCTGATGTATTCAGCAATCACACTGTGCTGTTCATGCTCTTTATCATTGTGTGATTGTTGTTGTTTTGACCCTGTTGGATGCATTCTTTATTACTGAATGCATTAGCAAATATACATCATTCTACTCTTCATTTCTTACTTTATTATCCCCCCCCCGAAGGGGAGGCAAGGGGTACTGTTTTTGGTTTTGTTTGTTTGTTTGTTTGTCTGTTTGTCTGTTTGTTTCTTTCTTTCTTTCTTAACACTCTAGCAACAAAACTATTGGTTGAATTCATACCAAATTTGGTTTGTAGATTGCCAGTTTTTTTGTTTTTTGTTTTTAATAAATGTTTTAAATCTTTTTTTCTCCTATTTAATGAATTCAATTCAATTTTATTTGTAGAGACCAAAATAGCTGCAGCCTGAAACCCAAAAAACTGAAGCGCTATAGCAGTAGATTAAAGCTCAGAAACCCTCTGAGCATAGACCTTGGGTGTCTACACAGTTTTGGCAGTGTATGATATTATTTTTGTTCTGCCTGTACTTCTGAGTTGTGGGCAAACTCTGAGCTCAGCAGGAGGCCGAAGTTTGCCCGTAACTTATCTTTTAAAGTCCTCTACCTGCCACACTCAGCAGAAAGAAAGAAATCTCACTCTGTGACACCTAAATGGATGGATTCGGACACACACACACACGCACACACACACATGCACACGCACGCACACACACACATACACACACACATACATTAGAAAAGCAGTAAAGTCAAGTGTGTCTGTACATCATAGCTGAACACTATACTTGAGACAGGAACACTTACTTACAGAGTTACATGTGCATGCTTTTACCTACTGACTGACTTACTCAAAAGCAAAACGCATCCATCACACGCACACACACACACACACACACACACACACACACACACACAGTCCTCTGAGGATGGCAGTGTGTGGCAGTAGAGGACATTTGAAAAGCTGTTACTGAAGTGTTGTTCCTCCTTCCGCTCTGATAATTAAACTGATGGCAGCGTCACACAGACTCAAGGCTTGGATCTACCCTGACAGACAGAAGGAAGGGCATAAGGGGGACAGACAAAGACGTCGGGATCCTTTCTGTTGCTCTGTCGCCTTCAGTTGAGAGCTGTTGTCTACCTGCAGACGAGTGCCAAGCTTCCGTCTGTCAGTATGTCTGTGTGTCTGTTTGCACATTTCTGTACCAATGAGAATCAAATGTCCTCGCAAGGAGCCGAGATAATATATAAAGGACTTTCATCGTGTTTGCAGGTCTGCTTTTGTTTTTCTTACCAACTGTTGTTAAAAAGAAAACCAACAGACGAAAAAATCTAAAGAAAAGCTTTTTCTGTTGACTATTTGCTAAAAAAAAAAAAAAAATGTAATGAAGTGAGTTCTTTGACTATGAGCTGCGACAGTATATTTGTTTATGCTATTTCCTAATTATTCACTAAAAACACAACCTTGTTACGATATCATGAAAGGCAAGCCAACGTATGATGTATGGAGTCACGTATAGAATGAAATTACCACCCGTTTCAAAATTTTACACCAATAATTAAGGATGGATTATGTCTAATATCTTTATTTGTTGACAGAAAACGATTGCTATAGACCATTTTGATGTTGGTAAACAGTGATGATGTATTTTGTGGGCGGGGCCTAACTGGTGGCAGAAAGTGACGGTTGTGTCAACAGTACACGGAAGCCAGTGTCAGGAGCCTGAAAATCAGCAGAGAAACAGAGTAATGGAAGCTACAGAGGCCTCCTCCAATTATTTTAATGGTGTTTGGTCTAAATTTTAAATGCTCTGAATGTTAATGGTCAACAAGAGACAAGGTGTCTTCCAAAGATAAATTGACCATTAGAGGTGAGGTTTCCTGATCCATGCTCACTGTCAGCTCAGTGGGTCACAGCCAACCAAATGGACTACGCTACAGTGGACCGACATCTGTTTATATCTTGTTGAAAAACTCAGTATTTCCACAAAAGAAAAGCTAAAGGCATACAAATCCCGTCATACCTATAACTTTGTTGCACCTGACATTTTAAGGGTAGGAATACCATGGTAACATACAATTCACAGGAGAAAAATAGCATAGGCAGTCTGTGTCACTTTTTATTAGCGCACATCCTGTTTGACCCTTCAGTTTAAGAAGAAAAAGAACACATAACAGGTTGGAATATCCAAACTTTGTACTTTGCGGTCATGTCCAAGATATTGAATACTAAGATTTATCTGATGGTTTTTGTGTGTTGAGGACCGACGTGCTGCCGAGTCAGTGACAAGTACATAAAATGCAGTTTTACGAGACGTGGGCAATCATCGACAAGTCAACCAGCTCTATACTGAGAGCCAACTGCACTTGCATGGATGGGTAAGTGTTGTTTTAACGTGCATACTGATATGAAATGGGCACTGCAGAGCCTAGAATTCCACACGATTTCATCACTCCAGTCCATCTGTTTCATGGCTTCAACTATAAGTGTCTACAGTTTGCCTTAAAGGGCATCTTCAACAACAGCATTCAGTAAAAGTGAAGGTTGCTTTTTTTAGTATTTCTATTCTGACAGCCTACAGCTCAACAAGACATTTTTCCTCTTCTTTTCTCTATTTTCTCCGATCTCTCAATTTACCTCCGGTGGTATAGTGTTTTTCTGCCACCAGATTGCGTGCACAACTGCAGTGACGTCGACCACGACGTCGACTCTGAAGTGGTCTATACTGACCTCTATGGGATGAACATTTTAAGTCTTGCTTTTCTCACACCTGTTAATCCATCTTCTGTGCCTGTCCATAACAACCAAAAGGAATGTATTTTTATATTATTGCAATGTGATTTTTCAAGCATTAGAAACATTAGCCATACTTATATTAGAGCTGATTATTTTTGTAACTAATTAATTGCTTTATTGATTATTTTGTTCGATTCACTTCAAATAAGTGATCATTTAAATATGCGAAAACATTTAGTAAAAAATTTTGAGAAAGGCATGTCTAAAAATGATAACTTGTCTTTTATTCCAGAGCCAGCTGAAACAACAACCACAAAAGCTATAAAAGTAAGAGCATATATAAAAAAAAAAAATATATCTATATTGAAGTAAATAAAATACATTCTCTGTACTGTTATTCTGACATTCTGAATTCTGAAAGAACATATACTGAAATAAAATATTCAGAATTGTGAAAAGCTGTGTTTGAATACATTTATTCGAGGTATATGGAAACTTCGACCTCAACTGTACGCTTGTGATTTTCTATGAACCTTATGAATGTGCACTTGAATAATTCATGAAGCTTGGGTATTTCTCTTTCCATCTTTACCTCTGCAGTTTCATAAAGCTCACCCCAGGCAACCTTGCAGCACCCTGTACGCCCACAGGAAGTCTTCTTCTATGACTGTGGCCTCCCATCAACCCTCTGCAGCACCTCTGTGGGCAGCAGTTTGTCCTTTGTTGGCCCAGTCAGAGAAGAGGATGTAGAGTCTGAAGACTCGACAGAGGAAACACAGAAGAGAAGGGAAGCAGTTTAGTTAGAAAACCATATTTGAATGCAGGAGAAGTTCAGTGTGCGATTGTTGGTGTCATTTAGCAAAGATGCAAATTGCAAGCAACTGAACGTCTTTCATCCTCACCTTTAATGCTCACAGAAATTCAGAAGTTCGAGCTAGTATTTGTTTTGTCTGTTTTTCTTTAGTAAATGGGTGAATTAACTCGGGTCCACTCAAACATACACTCACCGGCCACTTTATTAGGTACAACCTATTCAGCAGCACACATATCTAATAGGCCAAACACATGGCAGTAACTCAGTGCATTTAGACATGTCGATGGCCAAGATGATTAGCTAACATTCAAACACAGCATCAGAAAGGAGAAGAAAGGTGATTTTATTGGCTTTTAATGTGGGAGGGTTCACAATGGACTGGCTGGTCTGAGTCTTTCAGAAACGGTTGATCTACTGGACTTTTCACACGTAAACCATCTGTAGTGTTTACAGGGAATGGTCCGAAAAACAGATAATACTCAGAGCAGCAGTTCTTAGGGGCTGAAAATGCCTTGTTGATGCCAGAGGTCAGATTGGTTCGAGTTGATCGAAAACTGTAACTCAATATATATTCAAGGTATGAAGAGGAGCATCTCTGAATGCTTAACATATGGACTACAGCAGCTGAAGACCACATCAGGGGGCACTCATGTCAGCCAGGAACAGGAAACTGAAGCTATGACTTGCATGGACTCACCAAAATTATAAAATAGTACATAACATGCTGCAGTGCAAAAATCTAAATCTTACCAAGTGTGTTTGACAGATTTTTATGCTTGCATTAAACTAAAAAATCTTGGATTAAGCAAAAAAAAAATCTGCCAATGGAGCAAGTGAAAATTATCTTGGTAAGATTTCTTGAAATAAGATATTCAAGATCTATTGTCTAAAAATAAGTTCTTATATCTCACTGAAAAGTTACTCTTTAGGTAATTATGTCTTATCTTAAGTGTGATATTTTCACTACAAATGAGAAAAATACACTTAGTAAGATTTAGATTTTTTCCAGTGCGCTCACTTTTAAACCCCCTTAGTCAAATGTAGTGTAAGATTCTGTCGAAAGTTACTGCCCTATAATTTAGATTAGATTGTCTTTGTGTAACACTTATTGCATACATATTTATATTTGCAAGTACTCAGATATTATAACTGCAAAAGACCAGTTGACCTTGAAAAAGTAGGTCAAGGTCACCTATTTTCAATAGGTTTCTGCTCCATGCCAAGATGCATCCACAGTATAAATTTGGTGCAGATATGTCAATGCATTCTTCAGATGATGCGATTATGTCATTGAATGGACAGACCGACAGACGACAAAATTATTACAATACCCCTTCAGCCAGAAGTTGACCGAGGGGTAGAAACTGGAAAAACTTCCCTTGGTCTGAGGAATCTGGAATTATGCTATGACATTTGTGTTTAACGGAGTCAGAATTCAGCATAAATAACACAAAAGCATGGATCCACCCTGATTCAATAAATGGTCCAGTCTCATGATGGTATGATGTGTTTTCTCGACACATTGGGTCCATTAGTACTAACTGAGCATCATTTAAACACAGCATCCTACCTGAATAGTGTTAGCGACCATGTCTGTATCTTCATGACCACAGTGTATCCATTTTCTGGTGACTACCTCCAGCAGGATAACGCTCCTCACATCTTCTCACACTAGACATGACAGTGAGTTCAATGGGACGTGCAGCCTGGATGGTTGGAAAAGCAGATTGTGACTGAATGGTCCCTGGATCAGAAGAGAAATTGCTAACAGCTCTTGAGCAAGGCACTTCAATTCATTTTTATCTGTAGAGCCCTATATCACAACACGGTTACCTCACAGGGCTTTACAGAATTGAAAACAAACAACAGTCAAATAAACAGTAGATGAAGGCAATGGATTAATGTCCCCCGTCCTTAGACCCTCCTTCTTGGCGAGGAAGATCTCCAAAAATCCAGTGGGAAAAGAGAAACCTGAGGAAGAACCACAGTGAAGGAGAGATCCACTCCCATGGACAGACAGGCTGTAGATGCACTGGGACTGATGGACGTCCATCTGTGGATGTAGTTCCAGTCTGTGAAGATGCAGTAGGGCGGGGGCACATGAAGGGGTCCATCTAGTCAGATGAGACAGGTGAGGTTGAGGAGGTCCATCCAGACAGGTGAGGGTGGGTCACTTAACCCCTGTTTGCTCACTATGAGCCTGACACTACTCATAGTCTGGAAAGTGGTGTGTTTCCAAATGTTCATCCAGTCACGGGTTAAACGCAGAGGGTCAATATATGTTTCATGTCTATGTGAACAAAGACTCTACAACAACTGCATGATAAGAATAAGAACAAGAACCAGAACAAGAATCCATTGTTTGGGGCATTTGGTTTTACGTGATCCACAGTTTGTAGTGGATCCCCACATTCGCAGTGGGTGCTGTCTGTGAGACCCCATTTTTTTCATTTGTGCCCTGAAGCATCCTACTCCTGTCCTCATTATGTCAATATGGACCAAAACCTCAGGAACGTTTCCAATACCTTGTTCCACATAGAATTAAGGCAGTTCTGAAGGTAAACAGCACGACGCTAACGTGCCTTCAGGCTAGATGGCAAAAAGAAAGTGTTCAGCGTGGCTGTTGAAACACGGTGGGATATAAACAGCTGATTTTGCTTTATTTATGTGAACTATATACCCCTGAAAGCATAATTATGATGAATATAATATTCCATTTTTGTTCAGAGGAAGCAAAAAGGAACAAGCAATTTTGTTGGGGTGTGACATGGAAAAGATCCTTTTTTTCCAGCATTTTAATTATACCTTTGTGACAGCAGCAGCAAAATACAGGTAGAGAATGCAAGACGAAGTAATAACGAGTGCTGCTTAAATACTACAGTAACCTAAACTCAGCCTCACACCAAAACCGTATAAGAAAGAAGCAGCTGCCCAAACGAATGAGTCACAGCAAGGACAAAAGAACAAAAACTGTTCACAGAAAGGAGTTTATGGACGTAGACACGGTGGAAAATCAGCTCTGTTGTCATAGAAACAGCTCCCTCTCATGAACTAATAATCACAAAGCTTTAAAAAGTCACTTTATTCCTGCAGGTTGAGACAGAAGTGTCTTGATGGGGGGAAAAAAAAAAAAAACAGATGGCACCGTAAACACACACACACACAGAAGCACACACACTCTACCTGCCGCCTGCTGAGTCACAAATAGAAACCAAAATAAGAGTTGGGTCCAGTCGATACACTACTCAGCTGGGTCACCCCCCCCCCACACCCCCCCCCACACACACACACACACACACACACACACAAAAAAAAGCCCTGTGCAGCTTCCCCCCAGGATGCACTGCTTCAGGCTCCAT
>JAPQRP010000017.1:13296626-13311359 GCA_037367295.1 Apogon hyalosoma | reverse complement strand
AGATGCTGCAGCTCTTTCATAATTCCTAGTTTAGTTCTTGTTTGTTCAGTATTCATTGTCAGCCTTATAAATCCAAGTTGGACTGACTGTACATATCCTGACCAAGGAAAATCCAATTCTCATATTGTACAGTAATCTCAATCTAATAATATACATCATATAGCCTAAATGTTGTCTAAAATTAATGTTTATTTGCAATATAGTATAGCAAACTATGACATGATCAAAAACAAATGAATTTTAGAAAAAAAAGGCTTGTTTTTAATGTTTGGGGTTGCCAGAAATTTGTGATGTTAAAATGGGGTCACAAGCCAAAAAGGTTGCGAACCACTGTTCTATACTTTCATTTTACCAAGTAAGGTTTGGTAGAATCTGGCTGAAGGACAGGAGGCCTTGAACACCTCTGGAGTATGACGAAGTGACGAAAAAAATATTTCCAAACAGGAAGTGGCAAGTTGAGCTTTTTCACCTACATTGGGTCAACATAGTGTCCATCTGTCCGTCCGTCCATCACTTGTGTTTAATAAAGATTTAACAACTACAAAACACTGAGAGAAATTATGGAGAAATATATAATAAATCCAGTCAATGTTTGTTATGCTTTCATTGGCAAGACATGCTAATCATTTCGTTGAAATAGATCAAAATGTTCTAAAATTGTCATTTTTGTAAATATGCCAGATGATGGTGATTAATGTATGTTCTTCAGTTGTTTCACTTTTCATTAGTCTTTGACCGTTCAGATGAACAACCCTGCACAGGTCCAGCCTGTTTAAACATGTCTGTATCAAAACTGCACGTTATATAACTTTACCTGGTCTTCAGGATATATTTCATTAATTTCTGATGCATCCAATTGTAAGTACAGCACACGGCACTGGAATTAATCATTCACTAAGTGTGAATTTAAACAAACAAGCAGCCAAAGCATGATGATGAAGATTCTGGAGAAACCTTCAATCTTGGCATTGTCTTGCTATGTCTTAGACTTCACAGAAAAACAGAAAGATATAGAGAGAGGGGGCAGTGAGTGGGAGAAGGGGAACAGGATAGAGTGAGTCAGCTCACTTGGCTGCAGGTAGAGGATGGTTGTAGAGAAAAACCTATTTAGCAAATGCACTGAACCACTTCATACCACTGTAATGCTATTTCATTGCATTTATATAATGTAGGCTAAAATGTTTTTGACTTTCAATTGATATGACTTTTTTCTTGTCATTCAGCCAGAGTTTCATTTTGCAAAAAGAAGAAGAAAAAGATGGCGATGGAGAAAATGGAGAAAAGACAATGCATAGAATGAAGACAACAATACCAACAAAAACAAAGAGGAAGACAACCATATTGCGTTGTCTACAGGCACAGTGACTGGCCAGCTGTAAAATGTATGAAACACTCAGGAGTAAAAAAAAAAAAAAAGTAAATAAATTCAATTCTATAGTGATAATTGCTAAGTCCAGCTCATCAAATATGTTACATTTGCATGTGTTACATTTCTGGGTCATACTTTGATCTGTGTTTGGTACCCTATTCTCTGTTTCTATGTGTTTCATTACTTGTTATATGTTCATTTTTTGAATGAAACCTATTCTTTGTTTTTAACAGTTAAAGTGAAGACACACCAACTCAACTGCTGATTGTTGCCAGAAAAAGTACCCTGACTGATCAGTCGGCTCCCGTCTCCTCGACACAGTCAAAAAAGTGCAAAGAATACACAAAATCGATTACAGACTTGAGCGTATGTTCTGCGCTTGTACAAGATGTAATATCTCCATAACAGTAGGCGGCACTAATCTGTATTGTGGCCTAAAAAAATGGAAATGATGGAACATCTCTCCAAACCGAAACACAGAGCTTGTTGTCATCAGTCATTGTTGTAAGAAGAGAGTGTTGAGTAGTCAAGGACTGTTGTTGTACTTGTTGAACGGCTGGCTAGCGATGGCTAGTCAAGGGCTATTCCTCCACCAATCAGATTGGTCAGACTGAATGACTGGGTAACGGTCGACTGCACATGTTGAATCGGCTGAAAAGAATGGCAACGGCATTAACGATGGCCGATTGCACAGCACACACCAAACACACTCATGTCACTGACCTTGCTAGACTGCCTGACAACATCTGACCTCCAAAAAATCAGGTTAGTGTGTCTTCGCCCTTACAGTGTGTATAACAGTGCATAGAGTATATGGTTCCTACAGTTTGTGGCCACCAATGCAGTGATGTTTTTGCCTCATAGCTGCTGTGAAAATGCAGAAAAACACAAATCTTGTTGACTGCATTGGGATCTGTGTGACAGGCTGGGATTCTGGTTACACAAATTGAGTTAAAAAGACTGTTCCCCAGATTATCAGTCACAGTGGAAGGGAAATGTTGTGCTGCACCTCATTTACGGTAAGACAGTATACTGATAAGGTATTTCAAAGAATCCAAAAACTGGACTGGTATTCACTGATATTTCTTATGACTGTGTTTTACTCTTTTGTTATGATGAAGACAGCTCGGTAAACTCAAAACTCAGTCTGTGTGTGATTGCTCAGCTTCGGTGCAAATACATCAGCTGAGTAACATTCAACACATCTGAACTTTTTTTTCTAAAGCAGATATGTGTCAACACCTACATACCATATGCTGTGAATAGCTATTTTGCCTCATATTTTCCTTTCACCTGTCATCTGATCTCCATGCCTTTCTGAACCACAACACACACTAATAATGAGTATTGCACTCCATGCAGATGTTTGGCATTTTAATTTATAGTCATATTGCCACCTGAGATGAGGTATGTGACCTTGTTCTTTTCTTCAAAACATTGTTTTTTAATTAACTACATTAAACTGCTGTTTAATATGGTTTATATGAAGGACATTCTCAGACTGTTCTTCAAAACCTGAAGGAAATCTTACAGCGCAGAGGTTGAGATCACCATCCATGCACCTCTTGCCCTGTAATTTTATTACAGAGCAGAGGGGTGTTGCCCTGTAATCTGAGGATTCTTCACTATCCTGGACATATCTACTGATGAATCCCACTTGATTATTTAACTTTCAAAGGCTATAAAAGGTGTAGCACCTGCTCTATAGGAATACAACTACTGCTGAAGTGATTTTTCTACCTTCACACAATTCTTGATTTAGTAAAAAGAAATTGACATTATTCTACACTGTTTGCCCGGATAAGTTGAGCTTACTTAAAAAAAAAAAAAAAAAAAAGAGTAAAGTTGTTGCCTTAAAAAAATTTAAGTAATGATTAATGAACTTTTTAAGTACATTTAACTTAAAATCTTTTAATATTTTTAGTTAAATCAACTTGGAACTTAGTGCATTAAACTTATTATTTAAGTGTAATAACTATGCAAAGCAGTTGATATTACAACAGATTTTAAGTTAAATGTATTTAAAAAGTTCATTAATCATTACTTAATTTTTTTAAGGCAACCACTTTATTTTATTATTTTTTTTAACCTATAAAGACCCAAACATCCACTTACAAGTAAAAGTATCTACTGATGTAAACAGTTTAACACCTGTTAATCCATTAGTCCTATCAATACATTTAAAAAATGGTGTAAAATACAGTTTATCATCTTTCATGGTCATCAGATTTGACCCATTTGGACGTTCAAAGGCTTCGCAGTTACCATGGAAACACTGCCATCTTCTACAACATTAATTCCTCAGTAAAACCCATGGAGTTGGATCAATGACAGTAGATGGACACGCTTGGTTTATGTTCAGTTAATAATATCTTTGCTGAACATCTCAGTTTTTCTTCAGTTTTCTCTGTTCTTGATATAATATACTTCAACTTTAATCTGAGCTTTTGTGAACATGTACATGATGAGTAAAGGAAACATAAGAACATTCTTGATTTTCACTGAGAATTCGCAAAATACAGAGGATAATATTACAATAAATGGTGATAATTCACTAAAGAAAGGTTAAACAGAGAGAAAAATTAATTTGGGAACTACCACAAAAGTAACCCTGGGTCTTTATGGGTTAAGTAAACTCAACTTATCTGGGCTAACAGTGTAACTAAATACAGTCAAATGTGTGATGCTTTTTAATTAATATTTACATGTACAATCTGACATTAAATTGTGTACATTACTGTGCATTATATGTACAATAGTGATCGTTCAAAGTTTCAGACTTGTTGAATTTTTATTATCTCCACAGATATATAGAGCTTTCTCAATAGTAGTAACTTCAGAAGCAGCCAATAGTAGCTACAGTCTGTTCAACATGGAGCATTTCGCTGAAAGGTTTTAAGTGCATGAAACATGTTAGTGCCTCAATTAGCAGCTTTTAGCCGTGTGGCTTCCCTCATCGGTGACCTCAGTCAGTTCAGCAGTGACATTTCTAGGGGTAATCTGAAAATTAACACTTGATAGGACAGAGATTGCTATTCACCCTTGAGCTGAGACGAAAGCAGCCATTTGAGGAGGCAACAGACACAGAGTAATGCTGAACTCAAGAGCATTTGAAAGGTCATGTTACAACTTTTAAGCTGAAGCTTTTAAGTCTCTTGAGAAGTGTGTGGTCTTGGTTCTGACTTCTAGTGTTTCTTGTTTTGTGTGTCTTTTGCATTGTACAACACTTTGGCAACCTTGTGTTTTTTAAATGTGTGTATAAATAAAGTGGACTGGATTGGATTATAGTTTAGTTTATAAAAAACATTGCACACTGAGCGACTGTGTACAGTAGGTTTAACCTATACCAGTTAGCTAACTTTATTTATGATGTTATTACTGTGTGGATAAATATTAGAAAAAAAAAACAGTTTATGATTCTGCTTATATCACTTTTATAGAATGATCTACAGAATCCAAGCGGCTGTAACAAGTTAGGTGTTTAAATAGAAACTATTGCATAACATATCACCGCTTTCCTGTTGCTTATAATAGGATGAATGAGGCAATCATCCAGCTAAGTACCCAAAGAGAAACACAAAATATAAACACAAGACACTATAGCCTTGTTACAGTGCTTAATCAAACCAGAACTCCATGGTAAAGTAAGTACTGTATGGTGCTGTGAAAGCTGCCAAAGCTTTCTATGACAGCACCTGCCCATTTCCTATTAGAGAGATGAATATTATCTGCTGTTTAATATATAATGCAGCAATTAAATGTTGGTTTATATGCATAACTTAAACTGTCAGATCTGAAAAAGGCAGCAGGTTCACTACAGGATCAGGGAGATAGAAACGTACGGCTTCTCTTTTAATATCTTTACTTAGTTTTGTTAACTATGTATCACCTGCCATTGCCAGTCAACTGATGGATTCATTCTACTGATCTTTTGCAATGCCATGGGAATCTCTGACCCTCAATCCACTTGTGGACATTTAAGCCCTTCAGTGCTTTGACAGACATTTGTGTGTTCGTCTTTGTTTTGTGTATATTGCTAAAAAAGAAAAAAAAAAAAAGAACAAGCAGTGCCAGGCACAACAAACCCCGCCCCTTGCTTATACTGTAGCTTATTTTAGCATCGATCCAGCTGATGTCATCATGTCTATGCATGTGCTGATGTCAGCATATCAATTGCCTCTACATATGTGCCAAATTTGAAGTAAATTGAAACAAAGTTGATGTTTGTATAGATATTTGAAATTTTACCCATTATAAGTAAAAGGGAGAAGACATTTTGTTTTTAAATTCATAAAAAAATGTGAACTTTGACCTACTTTTCCCAAAATGTAACCACATCTATTCTGGGTCACTGGTAATCTATAAACCCAATTTGGTTTGAATTCAACCAATAGTTTTGCTGCTAGAGTGTTAACAAACAAAGGAACAAACAAACCGAGCCAAAAACAATATCCCTTGCCTCCCCCTTTTTTTTTTTTTTTTTGGGGGGGTTTGTTAAAAGCCTGTAAATGCTTTTATAAAGAGAAATCCAAAAACAAAGAGGTGTGATGATTCCATACTGAATTATAAAACCAACTACATGACCATGATGACCTCAAGCAGTGTCGTCTGTAACTGCACAGTGATGCTTGACCAACTTCACATCCCTCACAAAGCTTTACTGAGGTGACAATCAAGTATATGTCTACTAATTAGGTATCTGATCAGTCTTAACTATCATACCATCAATGAAAAATGTTGTTAATCTGACAACAGTGGTCTTCAATCTGGACTTGGATGACTTTGGGTTTCCACAGCCAACACGTCAACCAACAAAAAAATGTGGTTTGAAATAATTTATGCAAAAAAGTGAATCACAGCTATTCCCTTGCGAGTTTCCTCATCCACTTTATGAACAGACCTATTGGGACACATCACACCTACAGCTTATAGGACTTTGTATTCATGCTGATCTGAAATACTATCATAATAAACATGTTCATTTCAGTTGTTGCCAATAATTATCACGATAAATGTCAAGTCAGTTATACTTTTTAAAGAGGGCTGGCATAATGATTTTTCTTGCTGATTGAGAACTGAAGAATGATGATGAACAAAATTAAGTAACAATAAAGTCTGGAGCATTTTGTAAGCATAAATGATATTCACTACAGTATAAAATCAGCATTTTAAATTTGTGATTATTGTTTTGTGGAACTTCCTCATTATCAGTGAAAATAAATAAATCTAAATCCAATCTGCCCCTATATTTTTTGTCCATAAAGTGTATTTCATAAAATAAAAGTAGAAGTCAAAGTACTATGTTTAGGGCCAAGTGAGGAGTTGATGAAGTTAAATTCAGTGACAGCTGGAGTCTGCAAAGCTGATTTACATGCATGTCACTTAAATAAAGGAGTGGCCGTTAATCTATTTGAGATATATTTACTGATTTGCATGAAGCACCAGTTCAAATGGATCAGATAGCTGTTTACTTTGTGAAAATGCATCATATCATTTTACATACATTTTAAAAAACATCTAGATGATAAAACTTTCGATAAACCTCAAAAAGATGTGATCTTTTGTTACAAATTTGGCAAAATGAACTCCGCTCAGCTGATGACTCACCATCATCAATCACATATGTTAATTTTGCAGCAATTAATCAGTGGTATAACAAATTTGTAACATGATGACTAATGTTGCAACATGATTTCATCATTCCCTCTGCTCATTTTGGCAGATTACGTGTCATTAACAAAATCATACTCCATATTTGCAACCTGTGATGAAGCATGGAGGAGTCCTGCAGGACCCAAATGGGCTCTTGTTTCTTCCAGTCATCTCTCCTCCTCCTTGTGTTATTGTTTAAACCTTAGAAGTAAAATTATAGTCCCACTATAACAATTTAAACGAACATGAGCAGGAAGACCATTAACAAAATATATTATGTCTGATTAATAGCAATATGATGTGGATTTTGCTTTTGGTGAACTTAATGGAAAGCAGTCATGTCCTTCACTGTGAGTACTGATATGGTGTTTAGGCAAAGACAGCAACAGTGTTAGAGATGGTTAGCTTGGCTGACTTAACTACAAAGTGATTCCAAAATCCTCTCTTCTTAAAATAGGAATAAACAGGCCCGCATGATAAAGTTGTCAGTGATTAGTGTTACTTAGCCACAGGTATGTACAAAGGATGTGAAGAAAATGAAGTGAAAGGAATGGGAAGACAATGGACAGCTGGCATTTCATTTCAAACCTCATAAAATAAATAAATAAATAAATAAATAAAAATCTGCCCCCGTAGGAGGAACGCAGTTATTGCTGGAGGCCCATGAGTGCCTTTTGTATGAGTACCAGAAGAAGGATGGACTCTGAGCTGATCTGACTTCAGGGACAGTCTTAAACAGAGAGATGCGGTGTGGAGAGGCTCAAATCAACATTTATCTTCATTGCGAACACATTGTGGAATCTCTTGCCACGAGCATTTTTCAGGATTAGATGCGTCTAAACACTGACTTAAAAAGACGACGCCCACTCAAGCATTAATACAGGTATTGTTAAAACTTCTACCTTTATGTTTTTTTTAAGTGTAAAAAGCCTCGAGCGACAAATAGGTAAAACACAAAAAAGGAAAATCTCACGTTTCATTTTTTCAGACAGTTTAGATTTCAGCTGGGTCATAAGACCAGCTTCAGTGTTGATGTAGAGGCTGTAAATGACTGATTGATGGTGACCAGGGGTGAAATGAGCACTTCATCAGTGACGGTCACCGGTGATGACAGTGACCCCTCCAAGCCACAGAGGCAACAGAGTCACACTGACAGCTGTCACTCATGAAATACACTTCATCTGGAATGACAAGCCATCCCTCAGTGCTACCACGCTGACATTTGGTTTGATATTTAAGGCCTTTCAGTCCTACAGCACCCTGTGGTCAGCTCTGAGTTTGGAAACATATTGTACTCATGACCCAAGTTATTTATTTACAGATATTGGTAAAAATCACAAAAATCTGTTCGTGACAAGAATCTGAAAATACGAACTCTCAAAGACGTAAACAGCTGCTGGCAACCAAAATCATCTACTGATCTGAAATGTTTTGTAACTTTTGAACCACTATTCCACAAGACATTGAACTAATTTAAGTAAAATGCAGTTAACAGCTTTTCGGTGACATTAAATGTGCATTTTTGGATCCTCTGAGATTCTGTAGTGAATGTGGAAAAAAAAAAGAACTTTCAACGCATCTTCTGCAACGATGGAATTCACTTAATGTGTTCTGACAAATAACTGTAGTTGGAGACTCTTAACCCTTTACTGGGCAAGTGACTATTTTTGGCAATTTCCACGTACATTAAAAGACAGTTGTCGCTTTTCCATTGACCCTCAAATTGCACAAATATAACTTGCGCATAAAAATTGACCTAATTGAAAAACGACAATTTCGCCAGAACTTTTTTCGATTAAAAGTTTTTGCGCTGGAAAGAGGTGGTTTTTCGGGTGTAGTAAAAATGAAGTATTACGCAAAACTGCAATGGAAAGATCTTTTTCCGCAACTAGTCATGTGAATAAAAAAAAAACAAAAACAAAAAACAGACGTTGACGGACGTTACAACAAGCAAAGAAGAGTTTTAAAAGAAACATGGCATGGTGTGTGTGGACACACCAGGCAACTGAATCTTTTTTTTTTTTGTTTTTTTTATTTAGTACAGGATAGAGGAAAAATATATAATAATGAATATATTTGCAAATCAACATGATATTTACATTTGTCACTATGTTTATGGAATGACTTCTCGTGTCATCTCATGATAATAAATAAATTATCGTGTTTGTGAGTTAATGGAAAAACCGACATTACGCACTTCTGTTTTTTCGACATTTAGTAAATATCAGTAAAGTTTTGCACATGTATCCAATGGAAAAGCCACTAGTGACAGCAACAGTTCCAGTGAGGACAGTGAGTCAACAATCTCAGGTCCAGTGTGGTCTACAGGGTCTGTAAGATCCACCTCTGCATGAACAGTGAGTGGACCTGCTTTGTTCGGTACCATGAAGTAATGGTACTAATGTAAGGAATGATGTTCAAAGGGATCATGTGGATGTGGACAGGGGTCTGGATCAGCACTTATGTTGTTCTAATGATCAAAAATGGATGTTCTTTTCACCTTACATGTGTTTTTCTTGTTTTTTTTTTTTTTGTTTTTTGTTTTTTTTATACATACTTGTTTTTTTTTTCTTTTGGCACTTAAGGCTAAGGAACCAAATATAGTAACTTCACTGACATAGATTTCCTACATAACAATAATTTTTTTTTTTTAATTCACAGAAGTAATACATTCTTGTTATGTCCTCCAATAACACAAAGTTGAATTTCAGAGTATTTCTTTAAGTGTCCTATAAAGGGTTAAGAATGGATGTTGAAAAAAGACACCTTTACTTTTGTTTTCTCTATTCTGATATAGTCGCCTTTGACTTTACTCTGAGCTTTTATGAACATTTACGTAGTCAATAAATAGATACAGGAAAGTATCTGATTTTCGCTGAAAAATACATAATGCAGAGGATAATATTGTAATGAAGGGGAATTAATTACTTAGGAAAGGTTAAATGTCGAGGGAAATTCATTTGTATGTCACCACAAAAATAGTTTTAGTCTTTAAGGGTTAAAGCCAGAACATAATATTGTCATTATATGTTTCTGCGAAGTACAGTAAAAATAAAATGTTTCATATCTACATTTCTGGGTCCATGTCGGTGTCTCTCAGGTCTTACATTCATATGAGTCTGTTTTTGAACACTTGTATTTTTATGTTCAGGCAATTACAGCACATGGCTGGGATTAAAACGATACAGAGCCTTGGGTTAAAATAGAAAAAATCTGCAAAGATGTAAAAAGAAATTATTCAGTAATAATAGTAATACTTATGGAGTAGTAATATTTCCCCTAATTAAACTATAAGCCTGAAAACCTGTGAATTGGGAAGTTAACATTTTCTGACACTAATAACTACAGTAATTATACAGTAGATTATACAGTCTGATGAAGAAAAAAAAAGTCCAACATACTAATATTTCATTGGACAGGTTTGTCCTGCAGACACTAGGCCTGATAGGTAATCCCTTCATCCAGTTCTCTTCTCACCTTGATGCACCCATCACACTGGGACAGGGTCAATCTGGACTCATCAGACCACATGACCTTTTTCGAATGAAACACAGTCCAATCTTTATGCTCTCTATCAAACATTTAAGAAATGAGAAGCTACTCACTGCATCAGTTAAGGTTAAAATTCACAATATTTATTTATCCAATGGAAGGACCTGAACTATTTGTTGAGTTAAACCCAGGTAGGAACTTTTGTATATACACCTGGTTTGGAGAATTAACAATGGCACTATTTCTTTTGGACATGGAAATAATGGGTAAACCTTCCCTGTAAAGTTTAAGTTCAAAGTCAAGGTCAAGTTTATTTCTATAGCACATTTACACCAACACAAAATGTCCAAAGCGTTGAACAAGGGTATAGATAAAAAGATAAATATAATAAAACTAATAAAAATATATAGATATAGAAGATAAGATATACTAAAACTGATAAAACTGATACAAATAATAAGATAAATTGTATAATAAAAATACAACCAGAAGATAAAACAAATGTCACACAATTGTATTAAAAGCCAGTACAAATAGGTGCATCTTTAAAAGAGATTTAAAATGGTCAATGGACTGTGCACATGACATGATGGGGCAGAGAGTTCTGGAGCCTTGGGCCTGCTACAGAAAAGGCTTTGTTGCCTTTGGTCTTCGGGTACCGATACTTCTTGGTATGTCTAAAAACAGGCGATTTGAGGATTGTGTTTCTCTGGCTGGAATGTGCTCTGAAAGGTAAAGGGGTGTCAAACCATTCAGGCACTTAAAACCATACAATAAAATCTTAAAGTGGATCCTACAAGTGACAGGAAGCCAGTGATGGGAAGCCAGTATGGGGCTGATGTGGTCCCGTCTTCTGGTTCCAGACAGGGTGCTGTGTTTTGGACCATCTGCAACTGGTTGATAGAGGACTGGTCCAACCCTTTATTAAGTCTGATTTCTTTGAACACTTTCTTAGTAGGGTGTATGGGTGCTTCTGTGAAACTGGGTACATTTTGGTACCTGGCACTAATGAAAGAGAAATTTAGACATAAACCCCCCCAGGGTTTACCTAATGGTGACCTCAAATAAATGCAAAAAATAATAAAAAAAAACTCTTACTCTAAGCCATCTCAAAATTAAAGAATTTTTAATAAAATATTAGGGCCAAAAATAGGACCAAAATTGGGACAGGAAAAGCTACCTAAGTGTCAGTGCATTGGATCTGGAAAACATCGTTTAAAATGCTCTTACATACCGCTATAAATAAAGACGACACTGTATTAAATTTGATGATCCTAGTGTTTTTTTTCTAATCCAGACATGTAGGTTTTTCATGAATCGGCAGTCCCATTCCAGGTTTTGTACGTAATCCATCGTGTCCACTTGTGTTACATGCAGAACCTGCCCAGTTAAACACCTCTAAATTGTGAATGATTTTGCAACAGCGTCTATTTTTGTGAAACACTCTGTCTTGCATAATTAGTTCAATTCCCAAAATGTACCTGTGAGAGAATAAAGAGATATTTTAAAAAAATAGTAGCGTGTAATTTTTATGTCCTTTTGGTCATGTTACATGCAGATTTTTGTATGAAATATAATGTAAAATAATATAAAAATGCATTTATCTTTTATCTCAGTAAATATTTATTTTTGAAATAGACCCAAAGTGCTTCCAAACTTGCTTCATAACATTAGCCAAGCAGCCTCTAGTTACCATAAGATTGTCCGGAAAACGGTGCCTGTGCTAACATATAGCTGGAGACACTAGAACAGCATTTGTGCTTTAAGAATTTCAATTTGTAAGATATTTACAAGCAATGAACAACAGTCTTTCTCTCCCTGGACTCAGTTTTTAAGCTTTACACATATGACTGCCAGCTCCAACTGTACAACAGCAAAGCAGACATTGGAGTTGTAACAACATTTCCTACAACCCTCAGCCCATTTTCCAATGTGCTGAATTATTTTTAGTGTACTGTAAAGTAGAAACAGTAAAGGATACGTTAAGGGCAAACCACGCTTCCTAGTGCAAGTCTCTATGCAGATACAAATAACACAGAGTGCTCGACACTTGCTCTTATCTGCATGTTTTGGACTCTGAAAAGCATAGTAGAACAAATCTTTGCCCTGATATCTAATAATGCCACTGTGCTCATTCTGATACAAATTTCATAACCAATTTTTCTGTGCGCTGTTTTCATTTCAAGGTGCTTGATTAGACTACAAATATATATCAGCAAAGAATAACCATTTTCATATTTTTAAAACCTCCAAGCTTGAAATTATTTTGTTTTCTTCATCTTTTGTGAGGCTGTATAGGACTGTGCCATTTTGCTCAGTGACTCACAGAGTTCCTCCTGGTCCCAATTGTCTGCAGTACACTGTTGTTAAAGGTCAACTATGAAAAGTTTTAAAGGGCATACCTTGTACAAAATGCTACGCATCTGTAGTATGAAACCTGGCAACTTTGTAATAAAAATATCTGCCTAAAATTGTATGGCAGCACAACTTATGGTATGGTGACCTTCATTCTAAACAACAAAATTAAGATCATTAAAGCTGCGTATGACTTTCATCACCAAATTTTCATCACATCTGTAAAACCCAAGTCATGGCCTAAGTATCACGAATCCGTTAGTCTTTCCGTGACTACACACCTGAATCACTCCCCTCAGAGTGAAAAACTTCAAAGTGTACTCCACCACGAACAGTCCAACTGTTTACATACCGAAACGAAACCTAAACGAAACCGTCACTCAGGTTTTTTCGGAATTCCATAGAGCCACAGTAGCAAAAAGCCATTGAAGCTATTTCCGTGTTTGTTGCTGCCGTGGCCATACTGCGGCTGCGTGGAGTTGTGGAAAAAAAACCCGAGTGACAGTTTCGTTTAGGTTTCGGTTTGGTATGTAAACAAATGGACTGTTTGTGGTGGAGTTCACTTCCAACTTGGTCACCGTGAGGCGGAGATTCAGGTGCGTAATCATGGAAAAACTAACGGATTTGTGATACTTTGGCTATCACTTGGGTTTTACAGATTTGATGAAAAATTGGTGACAAAACTCATACGCAGCTTTAAACTATATATGCAATTTAAGGTTTCAGTATGTATGATTTGTGTGAACTTTGTGTTGGAATCTGTGTAGAACCTCACTTCATTTCTAAACAGTAAACAGCAGCTTGGAAGGTACTAGTGCTGTTGTAGAGGAGCAGAAGAGCTCATCAGTGAGCATTAATATTTTTTTGCAAAAACGGACAAGCTCTTACAATGAATGTTGACAAAAGAGACAGTTAATGTGAATAAATCACCAGCTCAACATAAACTACATGTGAACAAATCTTACATATTGAACCTTTAATACAAATACTTGCCTTTTTTGGTAGACAAGCTACAGAAAAGCATTCAAAAAATAAATAATAAAACAAATGTTAAAGATGAATGTTGCAGTATAGCAGACTCTGCAAATGCAGGGATTGTGAATGGATTTTCTTTCTTATTTTCAGTCTCTCTCGCTCTCTCGTCTCCTCTTGTCTGTTTCTCTGACAGTAAATGGATCCAGAGGTTCCTTGGAACAATTAGCATCAATCTGCCATACAGCTCAAATAAATGACTCCTAATAGACTCCACTGCAAGATGCTGCAACAGGCAGCACCACGAAATACACTGATAGCCAGCAATCCCCCACATACACTATGTGCTCTTTGAATTTCAATTATCCTTCAATCACACTGCATTTCAATGGTGTTTTAGAACTGTTAGATCACGTAAAACAGCAAAGGGAAAACACAAAGGAGTGTTTCAATTATGAAGTGTCAAGGGCTAATGATGAAATAACATGTCAACACAATGAACAACAATATTAGCTGCTAACGTGCAACTTTGAAGGCCGTTAGAACAACAAGCCTGACTACAAATGACAGAGTTATTGAATATTGACACAAGTACAAACAACTACCTCAGCAAATCAACTTTTGTCTTTAACCAGAAACAGTCAAAGGATATGTGGTTAAGATGTAAGCTAACCTACTTCACAGAGGTTAAGATTTTTCTGGTGAAGTAATACATGCTGATAGCTTTTGCTTTCATATTGAAGTACTTAATAATAATAATAACAACTCCTTTTTACCATGATGAAAGCAATAAAAATATATATTATGTTACATAGAAGATCCATCCATCCATCCATTTTCTGAGCCCGCTTTATCCTCACTAGGGTCACGGGGGTCGCTGGAGCCTATCCCAG
>JAPQRP010000017.1:13258591-13281091 GCA_037367295.1 Apogon hyalosoma | reverse complement strand
GAGTGTTTCCACGGTAACTAAGGAGCCTCTGAACGTCCAAATGGGTCATATCTGTTGAGCATGAAAAGATGCCAACCTGAATTTTACACCAATTATTTACATGGATTGATAGGATTAATGGATCAACAGGTATTAAACAATTTAGATCACAGATGGTTTTGGTTGCAGGTGGCTGTTTGGGTCTTTATGGGTTAAAACACTGAGATATTTTCTTTGAGGAAAGAGCTTTATGAATGTGTTTTTGCTTTAAAAAAAAGTATACCATTACATGTTAAACTTTTAACACATGGAATCCACTACAACGATGTAGTGTACTGAAAAAATCCAATTGGATTTATTTTACCATATGTCAAAAATATCACCAGTTTATCCACAATTCTTACATGAAAGCGTTAACCATGCACTGGATAGTCTTTACTAAACATACATTATCAACTGTGATGATCTATATAAACTCTGGGAGGTTTTTGATTGGACTGTTGAGTAGGAAAATGATGAAAACATCATCTTAATACACCTGAAATGACCAGATTTATCACACATTTCACTAGTCACTTTTCCATTGGACATAAACACAAACTTTACCGATATTTACTGTCAAAAAAACAGAAGCGCATAATGTTGGTTTTTCCATTAAATCACAAATTAGATGATTTGTTTATTTATTATTGTGAGATGACACGAGAAGTCATTCCATAAACGTGGTGACAAACATAAATATCGTGTTGATTTACAGATATATTATTGTTATTATATATTATCTCTCTATTCCGTACTAAATTGAAAAATGATTCAGTTTCCTGGTGTGTCCACACATACCGCGCCACGTTTCTTTTAAAACTCTTCTTCGCTCGTAACGTCAGTCAACATCTTTTTTTTTTAAATTCATGTGACTCTAATTGTGGAAAAAGGTCTTTCCATTGTAGTTTTTGCATGATATACCACTTGCACTACACCCAAAAAAAACACCTCTTTCCAGTGCAAAAACTTTTTATAAAAAAATGAGAGTTTGGCGAAATTGTTATTTTTCCATTAGGTACATTTTTATGCGCAAGTTATATTCGCACAATTTGAGGGTCAATGGAAAAGTGACTACTGATAACATGCATGACAGAAAATAGGATGTACACATAAGTGCTGTCCTTTAGAAAAATGGAATAACATGTTTCAATTTTCTGGTTTTAGTCACTCTTGGACCAATAGGAAAAATGTGGCTCTTTTGATGATGCTCAGATACTGCTGTAATTGTTCCCTGAGGGGCAAGGAGATCCACAGGAGGACAAACGTCTCCTTTTCATATAATCCAAGACTAAACACTTCAGTATGCTGCCACTGTGCACCACCCCGAGAACTGCAAGGCTAGACAAACGGCTCAGTGTGGACTATAAAACTACCACTATCGCCAACCACTCCAGCTGGTAATAGGTGTAATAAGAATATCAATGTTAATGACTTGAGGTTTATTTAGTGTAATTACTGTGATATAATACATTACAACTGCTCTTTTAGAGACATATGCATCAGTAACCTCAAAGTCGCTCCCATATTGCAGTGCGCAGTCAGTACATGCAGGTGCTTGTGCAGCTGTTTCTCTGAAAAATGACAACATTAACCTGTGTTTTGTCATATTCTGCATTTGCTGTATTGGATTCTACTGTTTCCTGCATCATTTCCATCGTCCAAATTGTTCTTGTGTCCTTCCAGCTCAGACATGTGGTAAAAAGAAATGATATATATGTGACAGTAAACTGAGAATTGTAACACAGCGTCTTCGCACCATCTTTAGAATGATATATGATGACAGATCTACAAATTAAATTCATTTTAAACCATTGTTGATGAGGGAAATGTCACACTGGATTCTAGCTCATCACTTATCTTTCTGGAAATGTTAATGTTTCTTTTGTGTAGCTGTACATACATCATCACAGAGACATGGACCAAGGCTTTCCATTTTCCATATTGTAAAGCACAGAATGAGAAGTGTGAAAGTACAATGAAAGGGGGAAAGAAAATGACAATCCAAACAAAACAGGCTGAAAAGGCAAAGGAAAGAAGAAGCTACAAGGTTATTTGCTAAAGGATAACTTTCTGTTACTTAACAGTAGCTGGGTTTCCACTACAGTTTTCCACAAGATAAAAATGATATTTCTACATTTTCAACAAAGTACTTCTAGGTGTTTCCATTGAAGAGCGTTTGGCTTCTGATGTGTGATTCTAGTAAAAATCCCGTCTACCCGTCTCATAATATGTCATGGTTCTTGCAGAGAGAGAGACAGGAGGGTGTGGTCCATGCGTACCTTGCAATTTCACTCCGCAAGCGTGCAGGCAATCGTCCCAAGGCAAAGTCCTTATTTATGACAGCGGCCATGCAGAATGGATTTCTCAGAGAGAATTGTACAGAATTCATCGAGTTGTGGATCCAGAATTTCCGAATGACCCGGGCAACATTTAATGAACTGTAATGTTATTGAACCTCTCACGGCACCAGGCTTGTCATGCCTGTGACTGGTGAAAATGCATAAAATGTGTTTCTGTTACACTTTTGTGCAATACTTCTATGTCAAAACGTCCCAAAAACCGCCTCATGAGAGTATAAAAACTTTTTTGCTATCTTTGACAGCTTTTGCGACATTTCTGTTTCCATTACCAGTTTTCTATTGCACAATTTACATTTTGCGCATTTTTGAGGGTAATGGAAACCCAGCTAGTGTGAGTGTGTTGAACTTTTGATGTGAGGACATGACAAATGAATATGGAGGTAGAATACACTGAGTTGCATCAGTAATTCCTCTTTACTCCTTGTTCTACTTTGTTGTAAAGCTCAATTTCACACAGTTTTGCCAGATGGGAAATGACAAATTATCGTACCAGAAGTTTAAAATTGTCGTATTTTGAGGAAAATTATCGTACATTCCTGATTTGACGTTGCTCAGGACCATCTGCTTTAGTAAAACTATACCACAGACCATGTACAGTATGTCTTATAATGCAGTTTTACCTACTCGCGCTACGTTGTGCGTCACTCATGCTACGTCGTGCATTGATTAGCTGTAAAGAGGTACGTGAGACAAAGCACAACATCAGGCGCAGTACAGGATGTATCCTGTTTGTGTTTGCCAATAGTCATGTATTGAAGGAGTCAAATTATTGTACATTATGGGATTTTTGGAATTATTGATTGTGCAGAGGGCGAAATTATCATACAAATACAATAATTATTGTACGTCTGGCAATGCTGATTTGACATAACACCTCTATTTCTTAAATAATGTCTGTCTCTAATTTAATGTTTTATTCAATATCCAAGAATTAGACAAAGTTACAAAATGAGTGTTTTGATTTAGTAAACACCTGGCGTAACCGCATTACATTTAAATAATGTGATGCAATATTCCACCAAAGTAGGTAGAGATCTACTGCTAGGATTTATAGATGTTAATATAGTAAGAATATGCCTCTTGCTCTGTCTTTATAGTATTATGTACTCCTATTTTGACAAAAGTCAGCAATAAAAGTAAACTTTTATTACATAACGCCCATATTTCTGGGGGAAAAAAAGGGTAAATACGTCAGGCAATAGTTTTCTTCTGAGCTGTTGCTCACAAATTTATGACACAGTTTGAGCAAAACCAAATATTCACTGAAATGACATTTACTCCAAAGGGTATGTTGCTTAATACACATTTATTCCTCATCATGCCATCATTTTTACCATAAGGCAACCCCAGTTATGACACTAATACATTAGCTATGTTAAAATACTCATCACATTAATGTAATACCCCATCCACACTAATGTGTATGTTTTGTACAATGGATATTTTTTTGCTACGTTTGTACTCTCATTTGCATATAAACAGTGTTTTAGGTCACAAAAACTGGTTTAACAGAATGCAGTGGCTTCCCTGTTATTGTTTTTGTGTCATGAACATGCACATGAAACATCAACTATAGGTCGTATACAGGTAGGAGTGGACTGTAAGTCACTGTAATACCTGCACCAGATTGGGGTCAGCATGAGGTAAACAAGCCCATTTAGTGGTTTTAGCAAACATAATATAAAGAATGATCAATCCAAACCAGCACTTTCAGGTGAACTAAAGTTTAGAAATTAACATGTTATTTCTGCTCATCTACTGATAGATTAAAGCCTCTGCATCTGTTGCATCCAATAATATCAGTGGCATCCACAGTTCACAGGAAACAATTGTTTATCTTAGCTTTTCTAGTTGTTTTTGTTTTGTATTATGTACAGAGATGTTTTCTAATATTAAGGACTTGTAGGTTGATTTTTTTTTTTCTTGAATGGAGGACGAAAATGCCTGTTTTGAAAAATATCTGTGTTAGTGTGAACAGGAGATGGGTTTTGACAGTGTGTTAACTCAAAAGCAGAAGCTAATTTACTGTCTCCTAAAGTTCGATATAAAACCTACACTTAGAAATTATGGTACCACCTACTTTGTGTGAATTACAGCCGTTATCCAAAGCCTACTTCTACCTCCTGGAATAGCTTTTGGCATCCCACTGAGACAATGGTATGTCAGAACCAATAAAAACAACAGGCATCCCCATCAGATTTCTCTGAACCATTTATTGTATTATAAATATTGCATGTATTATTTCTACTGAGGAGAAATAATCAGAATATGTACACATCTAACTGTAAAACCAGCATTTTGACTGTTTTTTTTTTTCTTTTTTTGACTGAACCCATTGTGTTGTAGATGCTGTGATTGTAATAATATAAAAAGTTTTTTTTCTTCTCTTAAAAATCAAAAAGGAAAGTCATTCATGTGCTGTCTAAGCTTGTGACTAAGTGTTCCTTCCTTCCTTCCTTCCTTTTCTCACTATGAAAAAAGTCTTTGGTGGTTGTCATGGCAGCTTTGATTGTCTTACACTACTGTTGTCAGCTGTCTTTTGTTTCCCTCTTGACTTTTTTGTTGGATTGATTCTGCCTTTGACATAAACTGGCGTATGTAAAAGGCAGAACTCCAACGTGCAACTGTTAACACTTCAATTAATAATAGATACTTGGCAGACAGTCAGGTACTTAAAAAAAAGGTGTTGCTACATCATCAAACTCAGTGTTGACGCAATTTTCTGTCATATCTGTTAAGTAAGTCATTGCCAATCAATAAGCAGTACATAACTAAAGCTTTAATTTAGAACAGGTCTCTACTCTTTGATAGGATAATGCCATAAACCTGTTACATTGTGCTGTGTTAATTGAAAAAACCTGGCATTGAAAGAAGGCAGAAATGATTATCAGCCATGTGAGCGACAACATGATGTATTTCTTCTGTCCTGCAACCACATGTAGCTTAAAGAATAACACTAGCATCCTTTGTTGTCTGCACATCCAGTTAAAGGCTCTGAAAACTCATCAATTTCCCTGGTTTTTATTGTGCGACTAGAGAGTGAGGGTGAGGATCGAGGTGGGTTTTTGCGTTTTTACATGCAGGGGATAGACGTGAATGATTTGGCTGTTTAAGCGACAGAATGTGTCAAGATTACAAAGACTTTAACTGTTAATGAGCTTATTGAGTCTTAAAGAGGCCATTGCAGGATTTAGTGGGACATGACCAGTAGGTATTACACCCACAGCAACGGATTTAACTTTGACTCAACACCTGCTCCTCTGGCCTCGTATCTGTCGTCTTTCACGGTAATGCGTACGCAGTGTTTCTACCTGCAAAATGCATTTATCCTTCCAGTTACAGAAAAAAAAAACAACCCCTCGCACATATTGTAGCTTATTTTGGCATCGAGCCAGCTGATGTCATCACGTCTATGAGTGTGCTGATGTCAGTATATCAGTTACCTCTGTATATGTAACAAGTTTGAAGAAAATAGAAACAAAATTGATGTTTTTATAGACATTTGAAATTTCACCCACTATAAGTAAATGGGAGGATATTAAAAAAAAAAAAAAAGATTTTAAAAATTCTGAGAAAATTTGAACTTTGATCTACTGTTCCCAAAATGAAATCAGATCTATTCTGGGTCACTGGTAATCTATAAACCTAATTTGGTATGAATTAAATCCATAGTTTTGGGGCTACAGAAATTTGAAATTTTGCCCATTATAAGTAAATGGGGAAAAAATAGATTGAAAAATTCATTAAAAAATTTGAACTTTGATCTACAGTCCCCAAAATCTGGGTCACTGGTGATCTATAAACCCAATTTGGTATGAATTCAACCAATAGTTTTGCTGCTAGAGTGTTAACAAACAAACAAACCCAACCAAAAACAATACCCTTTGCCTCTCCTTCGAGGGTCGGGGTAATAATTTGAGCCCATATTAATATTTGCTAACTGGTTTGAACTTGATCATATATTTAGCATATATTTGTCAGGTATGTATTATAAAACTGGTAAGAGTGTAAACATAAAAAGATGACTCAGGATCCATACTACAAGACAAACCCCCAAAAAGCGCAGGAATGACACAGAGCACTTTAGCCAGTTGAGCCAAGTGGGTGTTTCCTCCAGGGGCCATTTTATTCCCGCTGCTGTCAGTCAGTGCATTCTGTAGACTGACAGCAGCCCATTTTGGCACTGTGATTTTTTTTTTTTTTTAAAGAGGTGATTTTCTTTCAATCATAGCCATCACTGTAGTCATGCATTTACTGTATAACATGAATGAAGTTTAGACTGGTCAGACTACGTGTTATGGGGAGACGTGACTGTTGATGCATGTGTTAGGTTAGTGGTGATGATCCAGGGAAGAAAGAAACTATTTTCCAAATGGATTTTATGTAGTCATGCACTTACCTTACGGGAAAACATTAGAACAGTTGCACTTTACTACAGTGTTTCCCCACAGTATTGTTCTTTTTCTTATTTCTCATATTTTTCTCTTTTCTATAGTTTTTTTCTATATAATAATTAGTATATAATTGAGATGAGATGACATGAAATGAGACTTTATTGATCCCATCATGGGGAAATGTCACTGTTAAAAGCAGCAAAATAATTTAAAAAAAGTGCAGAAAAAACATGTCTAAGTGTAATATGAAAAAAAATGTCTTATCAGTAAACGCCATGTGCCCAAGTCTTCTTCAATTTATTTTTTACAAAATACATTTGAAATAGTTTGATTCGACGTGCATTGTGATGGTAATTGTGTTTCATTTTCCTTTTCCTATGTAAAGTCAATTTTTAATTTTTTTTTTTTCATTTGTTGAGAAAATGCTGTAAGATAATAATAAATAAAAGTAAAAGTGCCAGTTTGAGCTGGAGAACCCAATTTATTTCATCACTTTGGGTTTGATGTTCAATGATCTAGATGTATTTACTGAATTGACATTCATCATTTAAGTGTTTATTAAATAATACTAAATCATTTTTTTTTTCAAGGGGTGGTGATATGAGATTTTCCATGTTATAAACTGTTGTTATTATACTGGCCTTTACAAATTCACCAACAGTTGGCCTGAGTCCCATTATATATATATATATATATATATATATATATATGATGTACAATATAGTTGAGTATAGCTGCACGTTTATCGATTTTTAAGGCACCTCTATTTTCAAAAGGGATATAACCTCACTAGTCACTTAAATAAATTTGTTCAGCAGCATGTTAACACTGAAATCTAAAAGACCAAACACTTAACAGCACCTCAGTGCATTTAGGCACGTAGACCTGATCATGATGGTCTGCTGAAGTTCAAAGCAAGCATCAAAATAGAGAGGAAAGGTGATTTAAGTTACTTTGAAGATAACATGGTTGCTGGTGCCAGACGAGCTGATCTGAGTATTTCACAAATTGACGATTTATTGGGATTTTCATGCACAATCATATCTAGGGTTTACAGCGAATAGTCCAAAAAAAAAAAAAAAGAGAGAATATCTAGTAAGAAGCGATGAGCGAAAATGCCTTGTTGATGCTAGAGGTCAGAGGAGAATGTGGCCACCCTGGTTTGAGCTGATAGAAAGGCAACAATAATTCAAATAGCCACTGGGTACAACTGAGGTCGGTAGAGGAACCATCTATGAACACATAACATGTTGAACCTTGAAGTAGATAGGCTACAGTAATAGAATATGTTCTCACCGGACAGTATATTAGGTACACCTGGCAACAAAGTGTACCTTCTAAAGTGGCCAGTGAATATAGAATGGGACTCAGGCCAACTGTTGGTGAATTTGTAAAGGCCAGTATAATAAAAACAGTTTATAACATGAAAAATCTCATATCACCACCCCTTGGAAAAAAAAAAAAAACAAAAAAAAAACAATTAGTATTATTTAATAAACTTAAATGATTAATGTCAATTCAGTAAATAAATCT
This sequence comes from Apogon hyalosoma, assembly GCA_037367295.1. Lineage (NCBI taxonomy): Eukaryota > Metazoa > Chordata > Actinopteri > Kurtiformes > Apogonidae > Apogon > Apogon hyalosoma. Next base: position 13,272,783 of record JAPQRP010000017.1, on the reverse strand, counting down.
AGATCACTGAACATCAAACCCAAAGTGATGAAATAAATTGGGTTCTCCAGCTCAAACTGGCACTTTTACTTTTTTTTGTTATTATTATCTTACAGCATTTTCTCAACAAATGAAAAAATAAATATGTAAAAATTGACCTTACATAGGAAAAGGAAAATGAAACACAATTACCATCACAATGCACGTTGAATCAAACTATTTCAAATTCATTTTGTAAAAATAAATTGAAGGAGACTTGGGCACATGGCGTTTACTGATAAGACATGGAAACCTTGGTGAGATTGTCATTGTTCCTTCATTATTTCCCTTCATAGTCAATAATTCCACCTAATATTAACAATTAGCCAATTTACAAAATATTGTCCATGTCTTTATAAATGAGACAATACTATTTTTATTGATATATTGATAACTTGACTTGCCTTGAGTGACATGATCTGAGCTCATTTCACATCTAATCTCTGAACTCCTGCAGGTTAATGTGACCTAAACACTTTTAAAACCAACTGTCTTTATATATTTACTGTAGAGGGATTTAAATACATTTGCTATTTCAGTGCTATAAATACTTGAAACTACCCATGATGCAACGCTGGGTAAAATACCAGATTAATTTAATGTCTCAAACTGTATGTTTTCTCTGCAAACCATATACATTTCACAACTTTTTGACAACTTTGAGTTTTAAATGCAGTTTTAGAAGACGACCTGCTACATGTCTTGTTTCATAATCGACGGAAACCCTTGATAACTTTTAGTCTACGTACAGATAAGGCTGTGACCTTATTCATCAAGAAATGAATGTTAATGAGATGGTTTGTTGAGACATGATGGCTGAATAAATGCTGGTATGTTTATGTATGATGATGACTGCATGAGTCAAACCCTTTTGTGTGTTTATTTGTCTCTTTGATGCTGTCTTATCTGAATAAATTATGCTAACTTCAAAGCTAAAAAGAAGAAAAAAACATAAATCACCAGTGTCCTTTTGCACTGCTTGTGAACTGTTTACGTGTTATATAGTTCCATGTCAGTATTATGCTGACGCAATTTGCACCCAGTTATCTTCATCAACTAAAACAAGCTAAACCTTAAAAATAACTCACACTTTTATAGCGGAAGATTAAAAAAAAGAGAGAGAATTATTACTTGACTGAATTATCTGGCAGTACTTCTAGGGCTCAAACACTGCAGACACCTTAACTAGAGTCATTTCCCAGGGATAAGGGTACATTTTCTGGACCATAACCATTGGCCTTACTGTGATCTAAAGCTCCTCTGGGTGTAAAACCGCAACTATTTTACGATCTCATAAATTTACCCAGCTGTATACTGTCAATGGAGCAGAAAAAGTGGAGTTCGATGATAGAGCAGAATAGGGGGTTACTAGCTTTAGAAAGGACTTGTTCATGTTTTTAAGTATTGATTAAACTGTCTGAGATCATAACACAGCTAGGGATTGGAATGCCGCTTTATCAAGACGAAGCAAAACCTGACAGAGTTCTTTGTTAACAAGAAGACAGTAAAGATGCAAATCAGTCTGGCATCCAGTGAAAACATTCATTTGAGAGTGGGCGGCTTTTTTTTTTTTTTTTTTTTTTCCACAGCCTCATACTGACTTAGATTTAGTACATGAAGGACCACACACTGGGTAACTGAAATTAAACACAAAACACACAAGGCTGACTTACAATAACAGGCTTCCTGGAAAACCTGAAAAACCTGGAAAATGACTGACCAATTTTCCAATCATGAAAATTGAGAAGAAAGGTCAAATGTGCTGGAAACGGTTAAGTTATCCTGGAAAAATTATGTATCTTTCCCCTGCCTTGTGACCTTGTGTGCCTAAACTGAGATCAAACAAAGGAAATTGTTTTTCAGTGATTTACTGAAAATATATAAATATGTTTAGAGGAAGTGCAGGAAAGAAAGTAAGAGAGAAGAGAAAGTTGAGTTGGGAATTGTCCAGTTGAACATTGTAACTCCAGTTACAATATCATTGTAATACATTAATAAAGACTATCATGATTAGGAGATATTATCACATCTATTAAACACTGTATTTGTAGTAAATATTTAAAGAGCATATAAATATCAAAGTTCATATTAAAAATGGTTGATTAGGCAAATCTGATTTTTTTTTAGGGGACTTTAAAAAAAAAGTGTATGTGAATGATTTGTATGGATGCTTTGTGTTATTGGAAAATATACAGAAAAAAACAGTGTGTTAACAAAGCAAAGGAAGCAGAATTGATTTAATTAATAGTTTGTAAAAAGGGGGTGGGAGCCTATAAGTTATAATTCTTCCCACTCCTTTTTGAGTGCTGAAAAATTTTGTCTGACTATGTTGTATGGTTCTTTGTTATTTGAGGATTTTATGTGCTCGAAATAAAATTAAACTAACAGTTTGTCAGGTTAATGAAATACTACACTGATATCTGTGGGTGTGTTTGCAATATTCTATGATACATTTGTCAATTTTTTTTCATAGATCGATAATAGCCATAGGCTGCACATCAAATGTCTTGAGGGATAAACATAGAAACAATCTGGGGAAATGCAAGTTACAACTGTAGAAAAGAACACTTCCAAAGAAGGGGGGGTGGGGGGTGGATTTGTGTATGATGTGTCCTGGAAAAGTCCTGGAAAATAATTTCAGGGAAAGAGTGGGAACCCTGAATAAGATACGTCAAATCGGTAGCCATATTGATGGGAAGATTGATTAAACTAGGATCAAAAAAATAACAAGCGCTTTCTGTCAATACTGTGTGCCAGTTTGGTGTACTGTGAGATTACAGAGAAAAGCGTAAGTATGTAAAAATAAACTCTAAATACAGTATCATCTGTTAAATTAGCCCATCATCTGATATACACCACTAAACAGATCATAGACCATGCATTATGCTGAAAAATGTACATTCTTTCAAATATTCACTGTCAAAAGAAGGGCTCCTCTGTTTCATGAGTTTGACAGCGTGTATCAAACTTCCACTGCTGATTCCAGGATGGCCAGCTGCTTTATAAAATATACTGCCTGGCAATTAAGCTGAAATAGAATTTCTGCTCTTTTCCCTGTGATGACAAGTATATGGGATACTTAGGATTCTTGGTGGAAAGACATCTCTTGATGATGTATTCTTTGAACACTGCGGTACACACTATCAAACATACTGGATTTGAACTGAAACGTGACAAAATATACAAATGGCCACTTTCGGTTAAATATGCGACATTCAGTCTACTATTCTCTTTTATCAAACATTCCCCCCAACGATCACCCATACATAATCTTTGTTGAAGTCGAGATCTGACATTCATTAACGTATTGCTGCCTTTTATCAGTTTTAGGGGGTCAGATGTAGAAGGTTCAGGGTCAGTTCCAGCCTTCAGTCCCTATTTTGCCTGTACAGTACGTGATTCATACATTCAAAGTGGCTCAAACAATGAGGTGGATTTACTAGAACTACTCAAAAATTGGATGTTATCTTTAGATTCCAGACCAAACACTGCAAACACTTAATGCAGAAGGTGTCTAACAATAATATTGTATTATCCATAGGAAATTATAACCTTTTCATACTCAGTCTCTTCATTTTCAGAGCCTCAAAAATAATTGGACGAACTGAGGTTTTTATAAATATATTTATAAACTAGCGCATTGACCTGTGGGGAACAACGGGTTCTAGATGTGATTGTTTTTATGCTGGGAAGAGCTGACTTTTGGGAAAAGTTGTTAGTCTGTATTTAGTTAGTCTATAGTTTCTTGGTAAATTCCACTGGGCTTTTCAGTTGAATAACCTCTCAGCTGGCATGTCTGTTTCTGCATTTGAAATCTGACACCATGGCAACATGGCCCTATTATTTATCTGTTGCTAGGTAACCCACGTCAATTCTATGATTCTATGAATCTGGGCAGAGCAATGTGATTGTAAGGCTATTATATTTCAAAATTACTAATATCTCCCAAAATACTGGTCCTATAAACTTGTCGTTTTCACTAGTCTCTTCCTTGATGAGAAATACATAAGTATGCCACTTCCCCCTTATAACATAGATTTAGTTCCACAGAATTAGTCAATATCAAGGATCAAATATCATTGATTCAGGCGAAAAACGTAATATAGTTTTTTTCAAAGTCACAATTTTACATTTTCTTTTTTTTTTTTTGTCTGAGAATGAATGAATTTACAAGAAAAAAAAATACTGTGAAGAAAATGTTTCTAAAGTTTGACCTAAATGTTTCTAAAGTTTGACCTAAATGTTTCTAAAGTTTGACCTAAATGTTTCTAAAGTTTGATCTACAGGAAGTTTGTTCTTTCTAATTCAGAGTTGAACATGGATATTTTAGACAACCAAACAAATAACTGTCCACATCTAACCTTCCTTAAGTGAGTTAGTGAAATTTATTAACTCAAATTAAAGAATTAATGCTGCCATATAAGACCTATGTAGTACTGATGACCTGTGAACCCCCCCTTTGTAAAGCGTATGGGTAGAATTTGTGGTTCAGAAGTTATTGGACATGATTACATAGCCATTTTAGGTAAAGAAGGAGGTCTTGGTCTTTCAGGGTGAAGGTGCACATTTCATCTTTTAAGAAAAACAACTAATAGCCATCAAGTAGCAAACATTTTTGCACAACACGACCTAAATCAATGAGCTCACCTGCGAGGAACTCAGTGTTGAATCTGTTGGTACATACATTTGATGGATAAACATCTTTGTCAGCAATAGCGTAGCACCATCAATGAGAAATTACAACCTGCTGCTAAGAAGAATACACCTCAGAATGAGGTGAAGCAAAGAGTTGGGAGGGAGAAAGGTGACGGCTTGGGAAGTGCGGCTCCGACAAGGCAATTAAACGCACCTTGGACTTGATGGATTTCTAATTGGAGGCTGATCACATCGGAGGTGTGCTGGATTATAGTGTCGGTAATGAATGGGAGAGACAGAGCGTGACAGATTAGTGCTGTTACGCCTCTCCCTGAACTGTGTGGGGAGTGTGTATGAATACAAGATTGTGTGTCTGTCTGCATTACACCATCATTGTGTGTGTGTGTCTATAGGAGTGAAACAAGAAGGTGAAAAGAGGGAGGCATATGTGCATGTAATTTTGAGCATGTACAGTAGGAGTGAGGAAGGCTATGGCTGTGTGTCCGAGTTCATGCTCTGGGTTAGTGCCGTACAGATATGTAGAAAACAACAGGGAGGGAATGAAGACAAAGGGGAGGGAACGCAGTGGAACAAAAGGCAGGGAGGAGGAATGATAACGAGGAAGATGAGTGAAAGAAAATGATGTCAAAGGAGAGGCAGAATGAAACAAAAAGCAGGAAGAGGAAGCTCTCATTCTAGATGACGATCTGTGAACAGGAACATAACAATACAAAATCACTGCCTCACGAGCACCAGGCTCATGAGGGAATGAAGGGACATTGCACCAGTCTTCCACTGAGGGTTCCGTGTACTGCATTAAGGTGAGAACTCCTGAGAAGGAACATTGTTCAATAAAAAAATAAAACACACTATAGGACAAAAGTATTGGGACACTGTGGTGGTATATAATCCACTACCTGTATTAATTATTTCCTTTTTTTAATATGTGAAATTTAAGGTCATACACACCCAGATTTCTCCTATTTCTCACCTTTAAAAGGACCAACTCCTTTTGACTTGGGGTCTTCTTCTGTTCTTCTTCTGCTCTTTCTTTTTGTCTTTCTGACTGTGTGTGTGTGACGTGCAGCAGCTGTGGAGAGTGAGGAGGGAAGTTTACTTAGTCCTTGTCTGTTATGTTTATCCGAATAATAAATGTATATACTGAACTTGATTTCTTGTCCTTAGAAGGTTATTCTAGCCATGACACACATTTCATTTGGGTGTTTTGTTGCTAACAGGGGTTATAGTATACTCTACTAAGAAGTAAAATGTACTCAAATTGAAGACAATTTTACTTTACTCAGATAACATTTGGTCCCTCTCTAAAAAGAGTAAAAGTTACTCTTTGGGTAGAGTTCTCCAAACTCAATGCAGAGCCAAATTTACTCTTTTTGAGGAAAATACTTTTGATTCTGGAAAAAAAATGCTCAGTTATTTTTCCTGTGCATAATCGTGAATTGTGTTAAATATCTTAGCAATAAATATTGTTATTTTATCTTTAGGCAGTGGCAGAGCTCATAAGTGTTAAGTATTCATAGCAACTGCCAAGGTCAAGTAAAGTAAAAGCATTGATCTTTAAACATGACAATAATTGCCTCTAAGATTTAGCAGAGTAGAAGAAAAAAACTTTTTCCATAAGGTTATTTTGTTTGTTTGTTTCATTGCTTTTAGAAATGTGTGAATAAATGTTTAAATGTCTGTATATTTCCAAAATATTCATCAAATTCTGACCTTAACCCATAAAGACCCAAACAACCACTGGTGACCAAAATCATCTACCAATATATAATGTTTAATAACTTCTGATCCACTAATCATATCGATCCATGTAAATGATTAGTGTAAAATACAGTTTTTCATCTTTTCATGGTCATCAAATATGACCCATTTGGACGTTCAGAGACTCCGTACTGGTAGGATTAGTTGTTCAGAAGCTATTCAACATTTTAGATCAGTAGAAGCTTTAAGTTGCCAGTGACTGTTTATGTTTTAAGGGATTAAGTAAATGTGGTCTTTATTAAATGTGAAAATATACATGGAAGATTTCATTCAAAATACAGTTTAATTGCACTCCAATAACAGTACTATCCAGTGTTTTTGGTGCTTGCTGCACATTAAGGACAAAAATAAAAGTTGTTTAAACAAAAGTTGTTAAAAATAACTGCACAAATTTCTTCTAAAACATCATTAAATATCAAGGAAACATACATTATGAGGAATGAGTAAGGTTCGATAGGTGGCTAAGTACACTGATGAATCAGTTTAACTGGGCTTGTACAAAATGTACAGGATCATCTGTTTCACACATCAAGTAAAGTGTCACTTAGATGAAAGTGAAATGGGTCAAGACTATAAACGATGTAACAAGCGGAAGGATGTTGAGAAATAAGAACTCAGAGCAAGAGAAGTGAAGAAGAAACAAGAGAGTGAAGAGGAGAATGGAGTTTTGGACGAGCAGAAGGAAAGGCGGCGACGAGGCGGAGAAGAAGAAGGGAGGGCGGCTGAACCAAGTGAGAAAACAGACGAGGAGAGAGAGACGAGAGACCGAGACTGTGTGTCTGTAAAGTGAAGGGAGGAAAAAACAGGAAGAAAGAACAGGCGAGGAACTTTTAATGGCCCTGCTGTTGTCTTTGTCAGCACACTGTGACAGCCAGAATCAATTATTAACCAGGACCACAAGCCTTTGGAGGAGGAGAAGAAGAAAGTGCAGCGGGGAGGTGATGAAAGTGTGGGGGAGAGAGGAGGGGGATCAGGGCAGGAGGATGGAGGGAAGATGAGAGCAGGGCCACTGATGTAAAGAAAGAAGAGAATGAGGGAAGGGAGAGGATGTGTAGTGCGAAGAGAAGAGAGGAGGATAAATTAGGAGATAGGGAGAGCAGGAGGACAAGATGAAGGGGAAATGAGTGAAGAAAACAAAGTTAACGAGAAAGGAAAGGAGGCAAGAACAAGACGAAGAGCGGGATATTTTTCACTGTATTTTTCTCACAGAAGCAGCAATAATAAAGTGACGGAGTGGAGTAAATGAACGCAGGAGACTGCGTTCACGTCTTCTTTTGTGTTTCATCCCTTCGGGTCACGCTTTGTGTACGTCTCTGTGGTTTATATGCAGGCAAATGAGACGCCCTTGGTCATTTTGGTACAGAAAGGCTGGGTTGATGCTGAAATAAAAGCACACTTTGACCCCGTGGACAGGTTCAGAGGAGATCAGAGGAACACTGACGAGGTAAAACCTGAATTTGTACTTTAATACTAAATTCTCATACCAAAATAACCTCATTATTTGAAAATTACAACAGGTTAAAGTATCATATTAAAAGATTTTTCTTTTCTTTTTTTCATTCTGCTGTGCGCTATTACATGCTGTCAATTTTTAGAGTAACTAAATTAGGGTTTTCCGTGCATCCTCAAGGAGAAATCAGGAAAATCAGGAGCCTTTCAGCTTAGGACAGCAGCTACAGCAGCTTGAAGAAAAAAGGACAAAAGCTGGAGCACACTGATAGAGTCAAAGCCTTTTAACGGCGCACAGTCTGACATTTCAACACCACTGCACCTTCCTCAGAGTAAATGACAGAAGCAACATGCAAACAATTTGTATTCATTCATTCATTCATTTTTCATAACTGCTTTATCCTCTGGAGGGTCATGGGGGTGTGTGTGTGTGTGGGGGGGGAGTTTTGCTGGAGCCTATCTCATCTTACATCTGGCGAGGGCGAGGTGTAACTGGGATGTGTCAGTGGTTCGTCGCAGGGCTGACATATGGAGACGAACAGCCATTCGCTCTCATTGTCATGCAATTTAGAGGCAAATGAACCTATTAAGATGCACGTTTTTGGACTGTGGGAAGAACACACGCAGACACGGGGAAACAGACAAGATCCACACCGGAAGGTCCCAGCTGACTAGTGTAAGGTTCCAACCCAAACAAACTGGTAACCAATAATAATAAGTTAACCTGTGAATCAAATCTATTGGTTAGGTCTATCTATCTATCTATCTATCTATCTATCTATCTATCTATCTATCTATCTATCTATAGAATTTTCAACCTATTTATTAGAGGCTGTTATTGGACAATACAGGGTGGATGAAAAGTAACTAGGCATTAAAAATTGATAATCAAATATGTATTCCCATTAAAATGTTTTTGAAACAATAAATTGGGTCTCAATGATGACAAGTTCTGAGGTGACTCATCTGTGCCCTGTCCTGACCTCCTCCCCCACCCTCACCTCTCTTGGATGGACCTCCTCACCCTCACCTGTCTCATCTGACTACATGGACCCCCTCATGTGCCCCCACCCAGCTGCATCTTTACAGACTGGAAGTACATCCTCAAATGTTCGTCCATCAGTCCTGGTGCATCTACAGCGTGTCCGTCCATGGGAGTGGATCTCTCCTTCACTGTGGTTCTCCCAGAGGTTCCTCTTTTCCCATTGGGTTTTTGGAGTTTTTCCTTGAAGAGAAGGAGGGTCTAAGGATGGGGGATGCCTGGGACATTAATCCATTTCCTTCATCTGCTGTTTATTTGACTGTTGTTTGTTTTCATACCCAACTAATTCTGTAAAGCCTTGTGAGACAACCTTGTTGTGATATAGGGCTCTACAAATAAAAATGAATTGAATTTAATTGAACTGAATTTATTACATGGGAAAATGAAAGAAAATCTTCATATTTCAACATAAGTACTGGTGGCATCAAGCAGTTTCCTCAAATGGCCGGGGATGGAATGAACAACCTTCTGAAGGACGTCATCTGGGATATCACTGAGAACCTCCTGAATTCATGAATAAGAAATAAGACAATCAGGAAAAAAAAAAAAAAAAATCAGCATTAATGTTGTCTGTTTGAATAATGTTTTTGTCATGACTTCAGTGATACTAAAAATTCTATAAGCAATTTCTAATGCCTAGTTACTTTTCACCCACCCTGTAGATTGAATTGAAAGTTAAATCACATGGATGATGATGCTAAGAAAGTTGTCAATGTTCAAGTACCACACTTTCCCTTGTAGCTCTCTGGGTTTTTGCCCCCCACCCCCTTTTTTTTTTTTTCACAGAGCAAATAGAACTGCACAGTGTGGAAGTCCTCATTTGCTGTGTGGTTTGTATACTCCAGATGAGTATCACACAGCTTTTCCACATCCTATGTCCAGCTGTCAAAGTGGCTTCTGCAAAACATTTGCAAAGCAATGTCTGCAGATCAACCTGTGTATTCCCATTCATAGCTCTTCTGGGCAGCCTCCTCAGTCCTCAGCCTTCAGTGTGCATTTTCGGAAACATCCGTCAAGATACATTGAGTTCCAAGTCGAGGTGAGCCCTGGAAGTGAAAAATAAGGAATTGAGAAGATCCATCTGTCAACCAGATGTAAGACACCCCTCCCATGAACTCACTGAAAAACACAATAAAAAGAAAATAATTGAAATGAAAGGACTTTAATGACATAAAACAAAACAAGTGAAAAGGTATTTTCAAAAAATACCTGAATTAATAAAAATGATGGCAGGCCTTGCATCATATTAGCAACTTAAAAGAATTTGGCCCTCTCTTATAGACTTAGAAAGAGTCCAAAGCAATACATATATACATTAATACTTATCGTGGGACATATTGCATAGAAGAAACATGACTAATTCTTAATTACAAATATATTAAAGCTTCTTTGTATTTAATGCATTCTTATGCATTCAATAGGGTGCAGTACTTGTACACCCACAACACAAGGTCAACCTATCAGCCAATAACACCCCCCCCACACACACACACACTGAAAAAAAGTGGGTATTATTCAATGCAGATGATTCTTCATTGCTTCTTAAACAGGAATTTATTCATAATATGAGAAGAAAAGGAAAATGAACCATTTCATCCAAGATTGAAGACCATAAAACAGAAGCAGAAGTTTAAGGCAACAAGAAAAAAAAGAAAAATGAAAAGACAATAAAGGAAGAGATTATGTGGGGAAGATCAGCAAAATGGAAGGGACAGAAATGGGATGGCTGAAAATGACAAAAAAAATCCATATATGTATAAGACAGATTTATAATAACCGCTCCTTCAATATAACCCTTTAACGTCAGCAGTCGCAAAATTGTAACATTTTTGCGAAAGGATAGTTGTAAGCTAAAACATTTTTATAATGTAATTTTACTTTTTTGCAATAAAACAAAGAGAAAAAAATGGAGTTGTTGTTATTTATAGGTTATTGTATTATTATTTTAATGGTCCAGCCTCCTTGAGATAATATTGGTCTGTATGTGGAACCTGAACGAACATGAGTTTGGCACCCATGTTCTAAATTAAAAGCTTTAGCTCTGTTTTTTTGGATGATAATAGTTAAAACAGTTGGTGTTACAATCAGGACACTGAAAATAATGGGGGATAAATAAAACCATCTTCATGTTTTTTTTTTTTGTTTTTTTGTTTTTTGTTTTTTTACATTTTTTACCTGTATTTTATGCGCTATAGTTAAATTAACAATCTCTACTTAACTTAGCATCTACTTGAAAGCAAAAGCACCAATAATTATTATTTTTTAATATACTTGTATATAAATTCAGGCATTAAGGGGATAAACATATCAACTCATGCTCCTGTACGACTAAATCTGCCCAGTGAAATCAAACATGGCAGAGGATGACCAGTGAGTAAAATACATGCAACCGCAAAATAACTATGTTTTATTACATTTCTGATATCACTGAAAAGGGAACCAGAACTGACAAGGCTTATGTTGTTTGTAAAGGTCTGGGAGTCATTCAGTTACTTATCCATGATTCCTTAGTGTAAATAACTGTAAACGATCTTTCAACAGACACCAGATTAACCGTTATAACTCATTAGATGACATCCAATTAACAGGGTGGGTCAATGACTGAGGAAATAAATCCCATATTTACAGTGATGGAAGAGCAAAAGCGAAAAAGTCTCCACAAGTTAGTCAGTGGAAGAGACAATGAGCTAAAACAAAGAACAGAGTTAATATAATGGAATTTAAAGGTCACCACTGAAGGATTACAAGACATCTGAACAACCACAACATGTCAGAGCGAGGCAACATTTCAACAAACTCAAAGAAACTGCGCATTTGTAGCTAACCCAGCCTGAAACTATACGAGGAAACAAAAGTGTAATTATGCTTGAAGGGACAGACAATGCCTTTTATCTCAGTCACATAATCCATGAACAAACACATGAGCTCACTTGGATATCTCTGCATGAGAGCATGTTCTTTAGAAGACAGGACTCATTCTATGGAGACAAGGCAAACATGACAGATAAAGTATGTAAGACGTACATGCACTATCTGGATCAGGGGCTACAAATACATACTGCAAACATCCACGTGACAAAAACAAAACACTACCTGGTCATTTCTTTTATTGTCCTTTGAGACTTTTAAACAGGTAAAGCAAGGCGCACTCATCATGTGGTCTTAAACTATGTTGCTTGCATTTAACTGTCTGTGCATGAAGATAATGTGCTTCCGAAGCTGCAGACCCTGAATTAACTATTAATAAACTTGTATCCACGTGCGATCCAGTAACGTCAAATGTTTCGCTGGACATTTAGCGTTTGGTCTTCGTGGGCTCACCTCAGGACACTAGCATTCGGGTTTGAAATGTAACCCCTACCCTCACTCATACTCCACAGCTGTCACTGCCCACGAAGCAACATCACATCAGAGATCAGAGCTCCACGGAATTATTATTTAACTAATAGTATTTAATTCCGCGACTTCCTTTTGCACCAAACATGACCTACTTTGAGGTTTACTGCATTAGTCTTCTGGTGTATTATGCCAGGTTTCATTAGAGGTTTTTCATGTTTTTATGTTTGTGTTTTCAATGCTGCGCTTATATTTCTTGTATTTTCTCACTGAATCTGAAGAAAATAGACTAAGAAATAGATATGTATACTCCCTACACTCCTGGAAAATCAACACAAATAAAGACTTTTGCACAGTACTGTATTTTCTTTACATTCTTACATTTATCTGACTGTGGTCATCTGCGCCTGAGGTTACTTTTTTCTAAAGGCCACAATTATTCATGATCCATAAACTCAAACACAATCTATATTTATCTATTGATTGAATAACAGGATGAGAGAGGGGTGCTTAAAACTGCATACCTTGTATTAAGATTTAGTTATGTCAAACCAAAACATGTTGCTTTAAAATGGAGAAAAACTGTCATTCAGAAAAAAAATCCTCAGTGCTTTAATCTGGCAAAAAAGCATAAACTTGCATTTGTAATTGTTCGTATCTCCCCAGGAGAAGAGCACTGACTTAGCAAATCTCTTGCGATTCTAGCTGAAGTCGAATGAGGTTTCCTTTTAATGTCAGGTATAGCAGCATGAAAAACTGAGAAACTGGAAGAATAAGTGAAAAAAAAAAATCCTTTGGAGAACATGATGGATCTTGGTTTGTTGTAATATCTGAAATGTCATGTAATTTACAAGTGTTGAACAAATAAACAGGGGAACTTTTGAACAAGTCCTCAGATAAACTTAGGGTGGATTCACACCCGGAAAGTCCTTTGGTCTGCTTATTTGATTCGGATCAAATGCAGACTTAATCGTTTCATTTGGATCAGATCACATTCTCATTGCACTTTTTGCTAGTGGACCAAAATGTGTAAACAGAAGCTTGCATGTGATGAACTGCACTGGCACTGGACAGAAAAGTCAGGGATGGAGTGAATCAGAGACAGTGGGTATTGATGAAAACAGACATGGAGGTCCTATGTGCAGTTATCACTTTCGGAATATGTATGCTATTTTTACAGACATAAATTTATAAAAATAATGTTAACTGTCAAGAGCAGCTAATTTGTGCCAGTTTCGTAATATGGGCATCTGACCAAATGTCAATCAGACATTCAGTCTCCTCATTGGTCCATGTCTGTCCACAGCTCATGGCTGCTGCTGTTAGCTCTGACTACCCGTACGGCTCGGTTACTTCCAGTGGCTACAGTGGCTTGTCAAGCACAAAAAAAGGTGCATGGTTCCTTGGTTTGTTTGGGCTGGAGGCCGATTATATTCACACCAGAAGTGAACTGGCCCAGAGTCCGTTTGGAAGCGGACTGAGACTGCCTCTGCTAGGTGGTCTCAGTCTGCTTGTTTGATTCAAATCAGAGTTTGCATGTTTGTATTCACACCTAAAAAAAAAAAATCTGGACTTTCTGGGGAAATGAACTCTGGACCATTTTAAATGGACCAAATGAACCCTTAATGTACTGGAAGGGAAAATGAAAATCAACAGCTAAATTATTTAGTCTTCTTTTCAATGTGAACATACAAATCCATGGATCCAATATTAGAAATGGTGACTTTATAGCTTTGTAAAAATGGTCATTTTACTTTACATTAATGTACAAATAAGATTAATTTTAAATAAAATGTATTTAACCTTTATTTGAATTGTATTGAAATTGTTTGGCAGGTCAAGTTTATTTATATAGCACAGTTCAAGCACAGAATTATTTAATGGGTTTTACATATATGAAAGGAACATCCAGTGGTAAATAAAAACAAAACGT
>JAPQRP010000017.1:13243282-13254829 GCA_037367295.1 Apogon hyalosoma | reverse complement strand
ATATGAAGTATAACAGCGAAATCTAAAAGACAACATACTCCGTCGCCGAAATGCAACGAGGGCGGCGAAAGGGTTAATACGTTAAAAAAAGGGTATTACATTTGATGTGGTAGGTCTTAAATTTTGTTGCCATAAATGTGTTGGTTGGATTGTGTTTAAATGTCCAAGCCACAAAGAAAGTAACAGTCATCTACCGTTCCATAGAAATGACTCGGAATGGTAGGAATCAAGGCTTGGAGTAAATAAATACATTTTCCTAAATTCTGGAAGTCACAAAGTTTTGCCAGTATGGTTGTGAAATGGACATTAAATTCAGTTCTAAGTCATCTTAAAAGGTCTTAAAAAGTCTTAAATTGAACTTGTAGAAACCTATAGGAACCCTGTTTTCAAGTGAAAGAAATGTCTGCCCATGTTTTTATGCCCCCCTCCCCCATATCGTGTGTTCCCCTCCTCCCTATCTGTCTATGATGCGTATGCATGCCTCAACCTGCTGTCCTCTATGTGCCTTTAATATGTCTCCTTGTCTGGATAAACTTGCCTATATGCAAAGCAAGATATGAAGATGAATAAGATCTGTGAAGACGAATCTCCCTAAGGTGACAATAAACTAACTAACGACGATATAGAGGAGACGGATAATTCATAATATTAGAGATGATGTGTGGGCATAGTTATCTGTTTAATCCAAAGTCAGGTCACAAACTCAATAAATACACACATCTTTGCGGTGGTGCTGTGGTAGAGGGTTACAGGCCTACAACGATATACGATTTATGCGCCCCTTGTCCATGCTTGTTTTACTCGTGTGCTCCAAATCTTTACCGAATGGCTTCCATACATAACTGGTGTATGCTTTGTGTGCTGAATAACGCTTTTATTGCTGTAAACAGTAGATTCTCTGACCCAAATTACATACGTACAGTCAGCATAAAAGACAACTATACTAGAAGGAGCTACAAAGCATTATTTGGTGACTTGCTACTGTATGTTAGTTCACCACAAATTAACCTGGAAAATACTGAGCTATTGATGCACTGTTAGGTCACGCTTTTGTTGATTTTCACATCTTCCATATTTCCAGGTTTATTTTATTGTGTCGTTTGTTCCTCTGCCTTTGTTTTCCTACCTCATCCTGTATTTAAGTCACCGTCTCCCTCGTGTGCTTGTCAGATTGCAGCAGTTCATCTTTGACTTTTGTTCCACCAGTCTATCCTGGTGATTTTCTGCCTACTTGACCAACCCTTCTTCCTTTTCCTTCGGATTTGCTCGCTACTTGGCTGAGTGTCTTTGCGTGCGCTGACCTCCCGCCTGCCTTTGTTTACTCGGATGACCCGCTGAGCCTTCTGGATCTGTCTGCCAGATTGTATGATTGATTATCCTGTGCACCAGCCTCGTTTCCAAAGTAAATAGACTGAGTTTGAAAGGCCCTGAGTTTGTTTTTATGATCCGATCACTGTCAGGCACATTAATAATACACAATAATGTATTATTTTGTATTTATTCATTCATTCCTTTTCTGTAACTGTTTGAACCTCTGTGGAGTAGAGCTCTTCCCAGCTATCTGGCTCACATAGAGAAATAAACACCATTCAGTGTCTCATCTAAGGGATAATTTAAAGAGAAATTTTAGCCGCTAGAGAGCTCAAATCCTGCCCCTTCAACAAGTATTTTCCTGATCCTGTTCAAATTATGCTATTTACAAATACAGTATTCTTGTCAACTGAATGAATAATGTTAGCCAAGAAAGTCATGGTTTGTGGTAAAACTGTTGAACTATCAGACTCTGAAAATGTGTGTATAGAAGAGACCATAGAATGGGTGAGGGGACTCTATTTAGGTGTAAGAATTTGGACTGTGGGTACCAGGACAGAACCCGTGCAGACTTAGGGAGAACATACAAATGCCATGCAGAAAGAATCAGGACTTAGGATTGCATTCACTAGCACTCCTGGAAAATGTAAAACCTCCCAGGACAAAAAATAATAACAATAATAACATTCATATTTTCATACATTTTCTGACAAACTTCTCTTAATTTCTTCACTTTCTTTAATGTACTTTCACTCATCTTCTAATGTCAATCAGTACTTCATGTATCTACATTTTATTCCTAATAATGTCTCTTAATACCTCTAATGTTTTCATTTTAGCTGGTAAAAAAAAAAAAAGCATCAACATAGTGACAACATACTGTATGCAACCCACTGAACCTCTATATCTCAACCAGGCAGAAAGCATACTTTGGATGTGTTTGCATGTCTGCAGGCACATGCATTTGCATGCATGTAATCTGTCCCTGAAAAACATTTAAACCACAATTTGACATCAGTTAAAATAACTAAGTCCATCTTTGCTGCCCTGGCTTTGTCCCAGCTACACAACAGGAAGTGAAGCGTATAAATAAACAAAAGCAAATAAAGAAGGTGTTTTGGGGACAAAACCCACAAACAAAATCACAATGTGAATTTGGAGGAAATGCCAAATTATGCCCCAAGAACACACTGTGGCCCTTAAAAGCTTGTTGACTCTTGAATAAACACTGGACATTGACTTTCATATGAGCATTTTACATAAAAGATGTTGAATTGAATATGAAGTATGAGATAAGGCTTGCTGCTTGTCCTGGCAGTGAGCTCTTAGGCAAACACAGAAGAATGAACTCACAGGGGGAACAAATCTGGATACAAAAGATACACAAATAAACCACCATTACAACCATCGTGATAGCTTTCAAATACAAAGTTCACGTCGAGACACAGACAGAAATACACAGATCCGGACGCCATTGAAGCAGAATAGCATTCACAGGCACAAGTCACCAGACCCACAGCGCAAGTCATGTGAACTCACATGGAACATAAAGTAATGCACAATGCAGGGAAAAGTTATTTCTGAATAAACTTTTTATGCTATTGTGTTGTTCAACTTATTTAGTTGCTCATGAGGCAGTAATCTTCCAAGATCTCAGCAGGCTTACCTCACTCATACATGTGTAATGAAATGGTTTCTTATTTATGCTGTGGACCCTGAATCAGTCACACACTGTGACAAAAGCCGTCTTATTTTTGTGTGTGCTTTGTTCTAAAACACAACAAAGTGGCATCTTATAAGGACGGGGAGGATGGTGTATGTTTTCAGATTTCAGTTTATTCACAGAACAACACAGGGCATTATGTGCATGCAGAGAAGCAGTGTTTTTTAATCTTCTGCTTGAGAGACCTGAACATGGTCAAAAACACTGAGCCAGAAAAAAGGAGCCAATTTTTTAAGAACAGAAGTAATGTATTTGTGGCAAAAAAAAAAAAAAAAATGTAAATCTGACCATTTTAGACTTAACTCTGTGCATTTCCCTCTTGGTTTAGATTCTTATCACACAGAAAAAACAAAAAGCAAAAAAAACAACATGAATCACTTCAAACTGTATGAGAACATTCACCCGATTTATTGATCAGACGTGTCTTTGGTGGGAGCATGAAAGTAAATACAGGAAGAAGGTGCGTGTTCTGACTAATTTGAATTTCTGAGACATATTGACGGGTAATATAACATGAAGCGGCGAGGTAGTGCACAAAATTAAAGTCTGATGCAACTGGACTAACAAGCACAGTAGTCAAAATACCCTTGGAGCCCAGGTGAAAAACACAAACCTATCAAAATGCATTTCATCTTGTGTACAACCAGGATTCTTACATCACCTTGTGAGAACATATGTACTGCGATGCAAGGATGAATGACACATAAATAAATGCTGGACTAACTAATGGTGGACTAATAGTTAGTCAGCAGAGCACACAGATTCAAGCAGAGTACACAGTGTGATTACAACAGTCTTGTGTGCTCATAAGGCTGTTTTATTCACTGAGGCAAAAGAAATTTAGTTTAGGTGTGAGTCAAGATACACATCTCTAGAGCAGATGCACAAATACCCACAGCACAACGGGTTGCTCACTGTGTGGAAATGTCACATGAAGCCTTGCATGATAATACTTTAATGAAGATAAAGTGTAATAGTTTGTGTGACCTTTATTTTCCGAAGTGTCTCAGAGGTTCAGATTTCACCAGAATACTAAGTGAAGATAGAATTTCACTTTTTTGCCGACTCCCTTTATCATCTATTAGTTATTAAAATTTTGTTTATTTCTAGTAGAACTGGATGATCTTACAATATGGTGAGTGATCTTCATTTTGCAATAGCATCTCCTTATAAGAGGGATTGTATATATTATGTCATAAAAGAGCAGCGCTGTCCAAACTATCTTGTGCCACTCATCTTAAATGGCCTTCGTACTAGTGTATTACAGAATTTTACAGACAGTTATAAGACATTATAAGCTTTTAGCATCAATGTTGCTAGGCTAATATATTTATTTAGGGGTATTGTTTTTGATTTGGTTTGTTTGTTTGTTTGTTTGTTAAAACTCTAGCAGCAAAACTATTGGTTGAATCAAATTGGGTTTATAGATTGCCAGTGACCCAGAATAAATGTGATTACATTTTGGGAACGGTAGGTCAAAGTAATTTTTTTTAAATTTTTTTTTCTCCCATTTACTTATAATTGGCAAAATTTTACATCTATAAAAAAATCAGTTTTGTTTCAATTTACTTCAAACTTGGCACATATATAGGGGTAATTAATATGCTGACATCAGCATACACATAGACATGATGACATCAGCTGGATCGATGCCAAAATAAGCTACAATATGTGCGAGGGGCGGGGTTTATTGTGCCTGGCATGACTTGTTATTCTTAACATCATTCTGCACTAAAATGTTTGGTTGTAGTCCATGTTGATTTGTATGTTTTGCTGCTTAAGAAATAATTACCAGTGACTTTAGAATGTCCATGAATTCTGAATCTGGTCAGGGTTCTGAACTCTGATGTACAGTGAGTCTAAAATAAAATAAAGTTATGTTAAGTGTAATTATAAAACTCCACCCAGAAATAGTCTTGGTAATTAAAGGAAACACTGCATCTGTCACAGTTGTGGCTACAGTCAGCAAAATGTGCACTAGTGTTTTCTTCATAGTCAAAATAGCGTAGTAATGTGGTCTGACATAGTACAACAAATAATACATCAAAAGCCATGACAATGAACCTCTAGAAACCAGTGGTGTGGTTGTATTACATTGCCTAGATTTTCTAAGACGTGAGAAAATTGTGATTCAGAACGCAGATTGGGATTCTACCTCAAAAGGTTGTCACATTTGACCTTTTGGTCAGATCACCTAGCTATTATTTCCAGTCTCCCTTGACCGCTGCTGTAGGGTGTTGGTTTCATTTTACTCAACTCCAAAGAATAGGGTCACATTTGGGGTAAACATTTGTTCTTACATATCCACTTCTGTATGACGCCTTTGCTGTGCTTCAACAAAGCCAAACAGATGATTTTATTGTCATGTTGCTATTGCCCAGGGACAAGCAATAACTGATGATCTGATGAGGGCTCGTAAATGCTGCCTGTGAAGTGAGGCTGTTCCTTAGTCCGTACACAAATCGTCATGAATCACTATGTTATACTAGTGCATTAATATCATGATAAAAAATACACTATGTCAAAACACAAAGTTTTATTCTTTGATCTGCTGCATCACCGGAGGAGGTGGTTCTTATTGTTGCTGCTACATTAAAGGAACCAAATATAGTGTGCAGTGAATATGAGGGATTTCAATAAATAATAATCTTCCTTTCTGTGAGATCTCCCCATTTACATGCACATCTGTTTTGCTCTATGAAGAGTTGCAGACTGGTGAAACTGGTTTTCTGCAAAACTGATGTAGAAAATCCAGAATGATTCACATGAGTGCAACAGCTCCAAAGCAGGCTCTTTATCCATTTAGGGAATGAGCAAACAAAGAAGCGCGGGAGAAAAAAAAGGAAAGAACAGATCATTGTGTTTACTTGAGAAGCTTTAGTATCCCCCAGGCCCATTTCCTGAATGTCTTTCTTTGTTTGCTTACAATGTTTATTTGTCCAAGATAAAGACTTGTTTTTTTCTCTTTCATTAATCTTGAGCTGCTCGTGCCCTCCACCTACGCCTACATGCCTCTCTCTCTGGAACATAAACGTGTTATACATCGAACCATAGCGAGCATTCGTAACACAAAATCCCTCTCTTCCTCACAAACACACATACACACATGAAACTAAAGCATGTGTGAGAACACAGACATGCAAACACACTATATGGTGATATATTCATGTAAGATGATTACAGGACTTCTGCTTATGTGCACCGAAGGGCTCCATCCATCCTCACATCCTTGCATAAAGGATGTGGGGATGGATGGGTAAAAAATGACACATAGACAAGGAATGGGTGGATTGTAGGAGAAAAGCTGCAGAGTTGAAAATAAATACTGTTTACAGTGATGTAGGCATGCAGTGGAACTACTTTAAAATCAATGTGCATCTCAGTAAGGGGAGTAGTACTTTGGAGCGGTTTAGCAGATGAATTAAAAGATTGTGCAAACATTTTTTTAGTTTAAAAGAATGTTTAAAAAACAAATAATGAAGAAGTACTTAGAGGAGAGACGGTGACAATGATGCTCTCACCAGTGTGTGGGTGCCATTAGGGGGAGTGGGTGTAGGGTCAGAGTGTGAGCGTCTATGTTCCTGTCCTGTGAGGATGTGTTACTCTAATATTCTGTATTGTTCTGTAATGTTTTGTAATGTTCTGTTTTGTTTTGTAATGTTGTGTATTGCTCTGGAATGTTCTATATTGTTCTGTAATGTCCTGTAGTGGTTTGTATTGGCGGGTTGTGTGGTGTGAGGGGTTGGAATTTTAAAAGCATGCTTCTCCCATCCCCTTTTCAAACCATGTGTCTATCGGCTGCCCATTTGTCATCTGTTAAGTGTTAAACTGTGGTAGCAGGTTTGAAATAAACACGTGACTGAATGGGTGGATTGTACGAGAAAAGGTGCAGATTTGAAAATAATGCCACCTTCACATGCTATCGGGAAGATGATCCTTTCCATTTGTGAATTTGAAATTACAAATGTGTTGTGTTCAAGTGCTTTTGCAGTCAAAATGAAACATGGCTGACACACAATCTACTGTGACCTGCTACTTGGGTAAAAGAGGTTTGGATGTGTTAATTCATCTGCTACAACATTTTTTTTTTTTTTTGTCATTTTGTTCTTTTGCCAATAGTGCATGCTATAAATGTGCAAAATCATCAGCTAACACCTGGAGAATGTTTATCAAAGCGTTGTTTATCTTTTGCCATGAATCCCTTGTTGCTCTCCACCTTGCTGAAAAGTTCAAAGGTTGTTTTCATCTCGGCAGTTCGTGTATCTAAAAGTTTTCCCGGTTCTCCAGTGGAAAATACAACGTGAGGGGGCGTTCACGTGCAATTTTTGAATTCGTAACTAGTATTTACCATAATTCCCATAGCACGTGAAGACAGCGTAAATACTGTTTACAGTGATGTATGCATGCAGTGGAAAATGGGTAGATGGATCATAACTGTAATATTAGACGATCGCATTTAGGCGATTACATGTAGCATAGCTATAACTACATGGAACTGATTAAAAAAGTTTTGTTTTTAGTGACATGCTATCAAAAGCTCTAACACTTGAAATTTATTTATTTATTTATTTATTTATGTTAATATCCATGATTCAGTGTTCTTGCATAGACACTTTTCTGGTCAGTATTGTATCATACAAATAACTGATGTCTAATTTGACTCCTCTGTTACACATATTTCCAAAGCCTTTGTGGGAGTTTAGGTTATGTTCGGCATGGTGGCTCTGTAAACACAATCCCACTCACATACATCCCCTCCACCTTGTGATAATGTTATGAATTTTAATGTTAGACCATTCCCTTCATATCCAGTAAACAACAACAACAGCACTGAGCAACACTTATCTTTTGTGCTGCTGCTGGCAGCATTGTTTTAACAATAGAGGTGTACTGTAGAAATCCCCAGAGCTCCAAGAGCCACAGCCAAACAGCCTCAATACTATTTTGGGCAATGCTGCTCAACCAAAAAACATAGTGTCCTGAACATGTTTTCCTCTGCTGTTTTCCTCTTCTCCTTGTCATCCCAGTCACTATCATCATCTACTTCTGCATCAAACTATATAGGATATATATCGTGTGCTCTTCCAGCTCTTTGACTCCAGATTTCATCAATTTTCAGTGCCTTTTGAGAGGACAGCAGGTCTCAAGGGACCACTGTGATATTTCCTCTTCATTTCCTTCAGTCTTGCAGTGAAATCCACCAGGCTTATCTTGCATATAAAACTACAGGCTACAGCAGAAATCAAGGAGCCTCAAATAGTATTTATAGAGGAGTTCCAGGCTTTGGCATTCATCTGCATTACATAAAAGCTTTGTCAATCAAAATAAAGAAATCACCAACGAAGGAGGTATCAAATAAAAGAAAAACTGGGACTGGATTAACAGTAATGGATGAATGCAGTGAACATGAGCACTGCCAGATAAAACAACACCAAGCTTTGACTACAGAATAGGATTGTTGACTGACAAGGCTTTCTTTCATCTGTAATATCTTTCACGCTAGCTGGTATACATATGAAATCATGTCTGAAATTCTCTAAGAATGAGGATAACCTAAACTGTCAGTCACTGTTGTTTAGCAAGTAGAGTTGTTTTGCTCATGTTTTTTAACAATAATCTCATTGGTAATTGCATAATTTGAGCCATAATGTGATTTTCTGTCATAAAGTGACAACAGGAATGATGCAGAAAATCGGATGCATTGCTGCACATTGACAGTCAGTAAGAGGGTCTGGGGGAACTGAATTACTGTAACCATTAAAACTAAGGTCATACCCACAAACTTTCACCGTAATATTCAAAGAGCATAAATGCAACACTGAGTCATATTTGGTTCGTTGAAGCATTTTATGGTCTTTCTCTGTCCCCCTGCAGAGCACTTAATATAAGCAATAGGTGCAGTGGTTAGCATCGGAGTCTCAAAACAAGAAGGTCCTGTTTGATTCCAGCACTGGCCAACATGGGCCTTTCTGTGTAGAGCAGGGGTGTCCAAATCCGGTCCTCGAGGGCCGCTATCCTGCGTGTTTTAGACATTTCCCTCTTCCAGCACACCTGGAAGCCATTTTATCATTATCAGGATTCTGAAGAGCTTGATGATGAGCTGATCATTAATTGAACCAGATGTGCTGGAAGAGGGAAATATCCAAAACATGCAGGATACCGGCCCTCGAGGACTGGATTTGGGCACCCCTGGTGTAGAGTTTGCTTGTTCTCCCTGTGGCTGCCTGGGTTCTCTCCGGGCACTCACACTGCTTCCTCACATCGTCTACAGACACGTGCCTTGTAAGGTTAATCGGTCAATCTAAAACTGCCCGTAGGTCTGAATGTGAGAGTAAAGGGTTGTTCATCTGTATATGTCATGTGATGAACTGGTGACACATCCAGGATGCACCCTGCCTGCACTTGATGGTGGCTGGGATAAGCTCTGGGACCCTCTCAAGGACTAAATCTCTTTAAATACATTCAAAGTTATTCTAAATCAATGGGAAAAGGATAAATCCGGATGTAGATGTTTTTCTAATTCAACTGGGAGATGCTTTTGAGGAACACTATTATATACTTTAAGTACCTTTTAAAATACTGATGATGTTTTGTTCGTATGTTCTTAGTTTAGTGTTTTGTGTATAGTTTTAGCACTGACTTTCATTGTGTATTATGTATATTTTTTAAGTCCTCTATATGACCGGTCATCACAGATGGGGACGACCGGTCGTACGGAGGACCAATCCAGGACTTTGTAGCGAAACCACCTCCAGATTAATGCCAGTAAGACCTAGGAGCTGGTTGTGGAGTATCGCCGGTGCCCCCACTCCCTCCCATCACCAGTGAACATCCAGGGAAGGGACACTGAGATGGTGACGTCTTATAAGTTCCTGGGTATTCATCTGAACCATGAACTGCACTGGACTCATAATACCACTGCACTGTATAAAAAAAGGTCAGAGCAGACCCTATCAGCTCAGGAGGCTGAGGTCCTCTGGGGTGTGGGGGGGCACTCCTGAAAACCATTTAGGACTCTGTCGTGGCCTCTGCCATCTCCTATGGGTGTGGCCTGCTGGGGGAGCAGCATCACAGCAGCTGACAGGAAGAGGTTGGACAAACTTACTCCACAACATATATAGGTGTATGTATGAGTATCTGGTATCTCCCCTGTATCCCCTATCCAACCTGTGGCATGATCACCATGCAATGAGCACAGCTGTAAATGGTATATATATAGCTTTTTTGACTGGTTACATTTCTACAGTTCCTGTTGTGTATATATTCATTGTACTGACTGAATGCTCTTTTTTGCTCTTGTGTGCTTTGTTTGTGCTTCACTCTTGGTGCTGTAAACTTGAAATGTCCCCCTGTGGGACTAATAAAGAAATATCTTATCTTATCTTATCTTATCTTATTTTTAGTGTGGATGTATGGCTGTGATTTCTATTTTCTGTAACTTCTGCTGCTGCTGTCTTGACTGGGACACTCTTGAAAAAAAAAAAAAAGCTTTTTTTTCCAGTTTTAAAAAACAAGGTTAAATAAAAAATTTCATCTTTAGAAAATGAATGATTGAATGAATAATACATGGAATCTGAGAGGAAGGAACAAGTCTTCTATCTGTTGACAAAAATCTTCCTGGTAATATTTGATGTGATTGAAGGCTGAAAGTGTCTATTTGATTAGCATGAATAGAGAAATGCAGTACTTCTCTTGATAGAGAAACTTTATCAAAGTTGATGAAAACTCATAAATGCCTTTAAATAAGGTTAAGTTTCCTCTGCTGCTTTGAGGCATCAGTAACTGACCAAAAGTGACATATTGGTTGTGTCTTGCAAGGAAAGGGTTGTAGTTTAATTATTGCAATGAAATTAAATGTTAGTGTGATTATTATATACAATAAAATCCAATTTACTAACCACATGCAGGGCAGAGGAGATGAATGTGGACAGAAGCAGAATGCCAGAGGGTGTGAGTGTTTTCATCCAGGTGATAATTAACATGACATGTAGTGGACAGCTCGGAGCATGCTCTATTCAACTAAGTACTGAGTTAATGGACATTGGCAGGAGGAAAACATTATTTATTTCAGCAATGGCCTTTCATTATACCTCCAGCTCTGGCACATTAGTTGTAGGTTAATTTGTACAACTGCTTTTCCATTTTTTCCCCTTTTGTGTGCTGTGTCACTGTTTGAAGTGTGTGAACTGAGCTTCTGTCATACAGGTGTACTGTGCACACAGATGATGTCATTTATACTGTTATTTACACAAGGATTGTGAAGTGTGCCCAGTAGAATAATCCTAACCTATAGAGTAATCCTATCCAACCTGATTTGTTCACATTCAGTATTTCAGGAAACCACACAAGTATGTAACCTTAACACTGGAAACAAATCTAAATCTTACTAAGATAATTTTCACTTGTTCCATTGGCAGATTTTTTTTTTTTTTTGGCTTGAATTAAACAAAAAAATCTTGAATTAAGCAAAAAAAAAAAAAAATCTGACAATGGAACATGTGAAAATTATGTTG
>JAPQRP010000017.1:13221315-13233690 GCA_037367295.1 Apogon hyalosoma | reverse complement strand
CAGAGTCTGTTTGGAAGCAGACTCTGGGCCGGTTCACTTGTTTGATTCAAATCAGAGTTCACATGTTTGTATTCACACCTAAAAAAAGTCTGGACTTTCCAGGGAAACAAACTCTGGTCTGTTTTAAACAGACCAAACAAAGTAGGTGTGAATACACCCTAAGTCAGCTCCTGAAGGACAGGTGGGCTGACAGGTTGATGTAGATTTTTCACCCAAATTTCATGGTAAGTCGTCCCAATTTTCTCAGTCGATAGTGAGATGGGAAGGCTAAGATTGGTTTTAAAACAGGAAGTGAGAAGGGAAGGAATTTTTCATGTGTATTAACAACAATGTTGATCACAATAATGGCAGATAATTCAGTTCACAGCCCAGACAATGGTGTTTTGCCTTTAGTGTCACATAAATATTCACAAAACCAACTAAGCAGCTAACTTCTTGGCATTCTGAATTTCAGATTTTACGTTTTTATTTTTTTGTTATTATTATTATTATTTTTTTTTATCAAATCTCATTGTTTCATCTGTCAACAGGGAAAAAAAAAGTAAT
Source organism: Apogon hyalosoma (assembly GCA_037367295.1). Classification (NCBI taxonomy): domain Eukaryota; kingdom Metazoa; phylum Chordata; class Actinopteri; order Kurtiformes; family Apogonidae; genus Apogon; species Apogon hyalosoma. Next base: position 13,233,144 of record JAPQRP010000017.1, on the reverse strand, counting down.
TTCCTGCAGATTTCATGTTGGACAAACTGGTGCTCCGATCAATCACTTTAGGGACAAATGACATTTACACAATAACTGTGCTGTTTGATATTCACATCAAAACTGGGTGCAAAGTGTGTGCTACTTTGTACATGGGCTGGCATTCATCCCCATTAGAACATTAAATTGAAACAGCAACAGCGACAGATGATATTTCTATTACAAAGTCAATATGTGCGGTCCTTTGCTATTCAAATTACAAGCGACATGTTTTGCATCTTGCATGGTTTTCCTGTCCTTTACTCTTCAGCTTGATCCATTTCCTCTCCCTCCATTGCGCTTGTTCTTGGTCTGCATCATTTTTCTCTCACACACACACGCACACCCACACACACACACAGACCTTGTAGCCATTTCTCATTGTTAGGGCATGCCAGATTGTGCTGTCTGAACGTGCCGTTGTGTTACAGTGTGTGTGCTTTTGTGATCATGTGCCTGGTTTTGGGTGCTCCAGCATGCGGTGAGATAGAGAAGTCTAAAAATAGCCAGTGATCATTTGTATTCTGACTTGTGTGTAAAGCTTCCCTCTATTGGCTTTGAAATTCTAAACACCTTATATATAGTTTATGTGTTGAAATAAAAGCGTTTATAAGCAGAAGCGTCAGTGTCTCACAGTGACACGATATGACAATTTAACAGCTTGGTGAATCTCAAGATGACCTTCAAGTATTATTGAAATCATTAACCCTTGAAGACCTAAACCGAGTCCAATGATCGACAGCATCAGCCAATCGAACATCTTTAATAACGTTTGAACCATTAATCCTATCAATATATTGAAATAATTCCGATAAAATGTAGTTTCTCAGCTTTTCATCATCATCATCAGATACAATATGACCCATTTGGACATTCAGAGGCTCAATAGTGAATCATCTTCTGTAGCATTGATTCTCCAATAAAAAAAAAACAAAAAACAAACATGACACTGATTTTTATGTTGAGTTAATGATATATTTTTGTCAAAACTTCACTTTTTCCTCAGTTTCTTCTGAAATTACTCTGAGTTTTTATGAACATCCACATGCTCAGTAAATAAAACTACAAGAAAATACTTGCTTGTCACTGAAAAATGCAGAGGATATTCCGATAAATGGTGATAACTGCTTTAGGAAAGGTTAAATGTGGACACAAAAAGAGATGTAGGCCTTTAAGGGTTAAAACACTTGATTTGCTCAGGCTCATGTCTACAGCTTGACATTTTGACACTGGCCGTGTTTTAATTTAGAGTTGTACTGTAACGCGAGTGAACAGTGCAGGGAGGTTTAGAAATGATAGCGCTGACACCTGCATTGACTGGTCCTTTGGGTCATTACTTTCCAGAAGCAAACAGGATGTCACCGATTACGTGTCATAGCTGTATTGACTGGACTTTCATACCAGCTATTCATTCAACATGGATACTGAATTACAGGTGATTTGCTATTGTTAAATTCTGCTTTTGTCATGAAACAGTTGACTACATTCACAGCAGGTAAACAATTTGCAATCCTGTGTCTAAAAGCACGGGAGGCCTAAGACGTTGCAGTTTGAAGTTACTGTTTTATTTTGTTTTCATTCTCTTGATTATCATTTATTTGCCTTTTTGTTTTTAAATTGCCATTTACACGATTGAAATAAAGACATAGTCATAAGGTCATCATGTGTTATGCATTTAAGGTCTGTAATGTTTGGAGATTATTTCAGTAATGTTGCTTTGATGCTAGTTCAGTCTTTTCATTTTAAAATAAAAACGCATTAGTACAGAATAGAATAGAATAGAATAGAATCTTATTTGTCACATGATACTGACAAAGACAATGACTGAAATGGGAGCTGTGACAGGCCCCAATTGTGCAAAAAAACTGGTGTAAATAAAATAAAAAAGTAAAAATTGTCATCTCAGATATAAATAATAGTAAAAATAACAATAGAACAAAAAGAATCCAATATACAATATTCAAGAAAACAATATACATTCCCCAGTAAACCTAAAACTTTTACCGTATCAGGTGTGTCCTAGTGTGTATGAATGTGCGTGGGGGCTACAGAGTTCAGAGTCCTTATGGCCTGAGGGAAGAATCTCCTCCTCAACCTTTCCATTCTGGTCATACAGGAGCGGAGGCGCTTGCCAAGACAGCAGCCACTTGAACAGTCCATTAGTGTGGATAGAACTAATATTAGAATGTTACCTTTTTAGTTGTATTCTTACTGAAAGTAATACTAAACACTACAACAGTAAAATATGTTTTTTGAGCCGTCAACAGAATCATATGACCCAGTCGTGATGAAACATACAAATTGATAAATATGTAAAAACCTGCATTCCACAAGTAAAAACAGCTCAACTTGCCACGTTCTGTTTGAAATTCTTCTTGAGCTTTCTCACCTTCCTGCTGAAGGAGGGAAAACACAGTCATACGTTAGTCCTGATGCAGAGTCCCACTTTCCATCATGACATTTGCATATATAAAAAAGAAACACCTCTAATCACAAGTGTTCAGTCCACCTGTCCTTCAGTCAGATTCTGTTAAAGCTCATTTATTTTCCAACTTGGCTCATAAAACCACTGCATCAGTCAGTTAATTTGTTTGTTGTTTTGAATACATGATGTTTTAAACCTTACAGTGACAGAACACAGGCTGCTGAATCACTCTTTTCGATGATGAATTCTGGTGGGTTTAGGAGGCCTCTGGGTTTCAGTTCCCCATGGAAAAGGACCATATGACAGTGAGAAAAAAGTTGTTAAAAATATATTGCACACACTTAAACAAATAGTGATTTTAAGGCAGGCTATTTCTATCCAGTTCAACACAAAAAGTAACCCTTTCAGATCCCCATATGTAAGTTTTTATTCCTGTCACACATCCACGCCTGCACATTCAGCCCCTGATCACCACACTTTAGTTCAGTTTAGTTCGAATATGCAACAAAACACAATAATCCTGCTTAGTCCTTGTAAATGAAACAGATAAGAAAACAAAACAAACAAACAAGAAACAAAAACATATACATGAAAACAAAATATGACTTCATTTGCATATTCGAAAAGGAATGGGTGGAAGTAGAATTTATTTAATCCCACCCCTTCTCCACAAAACAGTCTATCGTTTAGCTTCCTATCGTCATATTATGTGAAAAATCAAGTCTCTTTGCTCAGTTAACCTCACTTATCATCTTCACGTGCACATACACATACATACACACCTATATTGACATACCAGAAAAATAAAAAAAATAAATACATACATACAGTACATCCTTGAAGGCAACACAAAATGACAACACACACCAAAAAAAACAAAAAACAAAAAAAAAACGTGTTCATACTCAAACACCTTCAATTTTCTACTGTGTATAAAACATCTCTTTAAACCTCTTTTGAAATTGGCTGACGTTTGGACATTCCTTGAGCTCCACCTTCAGTCTGTTCCATACTTTTACTCCACAAACTGAAACACAAAAACTTCTACTTGTCGTTCTCACTTTTAAAATTTTGAAATTATGTTGTCCTCTTAATTCATAACCCCCTTCCCGTTCTATGAATAATTTTTGAATATTTCCAGGTAGTAATTTGTTTTTTTTTTTGCTTTGAATAATATCTGAGCTCTCACACACTCTTACACTCTTAATCTATTTCCAAAGTGGGAGTAATTTTCAGAGTCATGCTGCAGGTGGAGTTAGACTGAGAACGGAGTAAAGTTACCCTTTAAATTAATTGACCGAGAAGTGTCAGATTCATCTTATTAGATCAAGAAACAATTTACGACATTAGCTGAATGTATTTCTGTTCTACTTTAGAGTGTATGTCTTAGTAAACTCCATTTATATGACAGGTTTGTTTTATTGCGTCTTGTGGTTTCGTACCAGTGTGACCTTAGAAGACATGTTGATGTGGGATGCTAACCAGCTCAATGCACAACCCCAGCAAACACACCATGTGATCTGTCTTTGTGCATATTCTAGCGTTACCATTCACTGAAATAACATTCAGACAGGAAGGCACTGTGCCCTTTACATGTTTCATGGGTTTGGACAGGTTTATCATTGCCATAGGCTTTGAGTGGATCTAAAAATGTATCTGAAGTACCATGAATTTTTCAGACTCACAGGAAGCTCTGGCTTTGATAAGTCAGTATAAATTCCTGCCAAATACCTCAGTTTTATGGAAAAAGATGCAAAGTAGCCACATGTGGTAGGGTCTCCTATTGGGATGAGAATGATTTAGGACTCTGGGAGCAGTGGGTGTAAGAAAAGAAAACCTCCAGAAAACGTATCTAAAAATTGCAGCATGTCAAGCTTTCTTTTCTGTCATTCCAATCCCATAATGCTCCACACTAAAGGCATTTAACAACAGATAAAGAATGGATACTTCCTACTGTGCATTTGAACAGGTAACTTATTCAGGCTGTTGGACACAAAAGATAACACAATGTTCTTTCTAGTCATAGAGGGAGTTGGAAAAATGCCCATGATGATCATATTTTGTTGCTGGATGTGTGGCCACAATAGCATCTAGTTTACCAAAATAGCACATGTGTGTTCTGTAAACGACAGCATTCAGGATTACAGATTTCAGTTTCAAAAAGCTGGAACTACACCAAACTGGAGCCCCTTTGGTTTTACAGGTGTCCAACCTTTAGCAGAAAGAAAAAAAAAAAAAAAAAAGACTAATGCATTCTGAATGCAGTGGAAAAAACAAACAGTACAGCAAAATGGACATTTAAACTCTTGAACTGATTTCAGGAAATTCTAATATAATACAAATCGATCTATATTTGTCTATTGAGAGAGATTAAATGAAACAATGTAAACAAGCCTGAAGAAGGGATGAGTAGGGTCCATTTACGGTCTTTGTAAACCCTGCTGTCTTCTTCTAAGTCTGTTTAAAATATCTCACATTTCAACATCAAACCTAGTGACGTAAAAATAAAATACAAATAAATAACTCCATTTCCATTCAATGGGACCTATGTAGTAACAATATTCCAAACTCTCAACTTCAGGGGTAAAGTCTCATACCAGAACACACTTACTTCAACCAAAAGCACCAATGAATCACTACTCTGTATCCACAAACAATAAAGTAGGCTATGCATTTCAGTTCAATGTTACTTATATGATCAAAATATGATAATCATGGGCATTTTCCCTACTATGGCACCATCAAGTTTTCTCCTTGAAAAATAAAAAAATAATGAGGACCTGTTATTATGACAGACTAAATAAACTCTGTGTTAACATCCTCACATAGTTTACTGCCTTAGCGGATATTTATGATAGCAGCTAGCTTAGCGCTGTTTTTCAGTTCGTTCAGAAAAGACAGAAAACAGCCACAATAAAACTAATCACCTCTGCTCTGTATGGTTTGTGCTGTCAATAGCTGCACTGAAGCTCTATTTGGATTCCTCCAAACAAGGTCAGAACCGTCACAGTTTAATCTGAACCTGGGACCCACAAACAGAACTTGGCAAATATAATAATATCACCTTCATGAGCCTCAGAATCCAGCTCACCCATGTACAAGAAATGGTGAACAGTGGAAACAGTGCTTCCAGCTTTTATCACTGTCATTTTTACCCTCGGCCACACTGGCCGCAGGGTATTTTCATCAGTTGGTTGTCCATCCGTCCATCCATCCATCTGTCCAAAAATTTTGCCATGCACTGATAAGTCAGGCCACTAGGTGCAGGCCCCCAAAGAGTTGGCCGGAGTGGGCTGTATACACTCTGCGAATGTCAACACGTACTCGTATACTCAGACCGCACTCCATGCAGACCCAAATCGGATGTGACAGTGCACAGCATGGTTAAGAAAAAAAAGAGGGACGAATGAAAATGCCTCCATCATCTGGAGTCATTTGTAAAAATGAACACTGGAGTCTCAACTTCCTGTCCAGCTTCACTGTGGCTTAACAGTGGAGGCGCGATAGAGTGGAGGAATGGGTGAGAGAAATGGAACTAAACAACAATAACTTTCACCAATCAATTTTCTGAACCCGCTTTATCCTCACTAGGGTCACGGGGGTCGCTGGAGCGTATCCCAGCCACTTAAGGGCGAAGGCGGGGTACACCCTGGACATGTCACCAGTTCATCACAGGGCTGACATATAGCAACAAACAATCACTCTCACATTCACACCTATGGGCAATTTAGATTAACCAATTAACCTATCAGTGTATATCTTTGGATGGTGGGAGGAAGCCGGAATACCCGGAGAGAACCCACATAGACACGGGGAGAACATGCAAACTCCACCGACTGGTGCTGGAATCAAACCCAGGACCTGCTGTGAGGCACGAGTGCTATCCACTGCACCCCTGTGTCACCGGTGTCGAGAAACATGTACTGATAGGTTAATGAGTGACTGTTTGTCTCTATATGTCAGCCCTGCGATGAACTGACGAAATGACCGAGGGTGTACCCCAGCTTCGCCCATATGTAGCTGGGATAGGCTCCAAGCGACCCATGTGACCCTAGTGAGGATAAAGCGGGTTCAGAAAATGAATTAATTAATGAACTTTCACCAATATTTTAATCAAGCCTGTGGAAATGATCCTAATGTTAATGCAATGTTAGAGTCCGGCCTGGCTCTGGGTACAGATACTTTCTTAAAAATGACTCAAACTGATAAATTAAGCATAAAATAAACATCAAAACAGTTGATGACTGATTCAAAAGTTGCCAATAAACTGATCAGTCATCGAATTGTTGTTGGTCCAATATGCCATGAGGTTCTTTTTAGCTTTGTACAGAAACAGGCAATAGAAATGTCCTTCAGAAGGCTATATTTGATTTTATGCTTAGAGTACATTTCAAGAGCCAGGGCTTTTTTTTTTTTTTTTTACTTATACCATACTCAGTAAATAACTTTAATCAGTACTTCTACTTTTAACAGACTTTTGTGCATAAGTATCTGCACTTATTCTTAGGTACTGAATATGTGCTTTTGTACCTGTTGCGAGGAAATCTACACAAATTATAAATGTAGTACAAAGTTAACTAGTGTTTTAAACAATTAATCTAATATTACTGATACCCCCGACACAGTCTACGATTGTTTGGAAATGGTTCACATTCCACTAAACTGACCTGAAATGAAGTGCTGACTGCAGACACACATACGTTTTGTTTTTGGTCCATAATCTGCCAAACTCGTCCTCTCTTCTGATATAGCTTGAAGCCATTTTGACCTCCTTTGCAGTTCTGTTTTATTATTTAGTAAAATGTAAAACTTTAATTGGTGGTTTTTTGTTCTGTTTATTTGTGGTGCGAAAGGGCACAAAGCAACTTTTCAGCGTCATAGCTAATTTCAGAGACCGGTTTGTTTTCCCCCTCGGCTTTAACTGGATGTGACGTTTGTGGGCGTTCCCATTGTTGCCAACTGCATGGCTGACTGTATCTATAGGCGACACAGGCGGCTGCCTAGGGCGACATCTGCTGGAGGGGGCACCAAATTACAGACAAAAAATACAAAGAAATAATAATTTAAAAAAGATAAATTAGAATATCTGTATAATAAACTTGAAACGCACCCTTTGTACTTCTTTGACACATTTTCTCTTAAATAAATCATAATCAAGCCTCAATATGACAAATCTTTATTCTACTTATCCCACTTAGACAGACATGACACCAACTGACATGATCTCTTAAATATGCAAAGTATCTAAACAGTTTAAATTATTTCTCATTGTACATTTATTTCTCTTAAACTTATTTTTCTTATACTTATGGTTCATTTCTATTAATTATTTTCCACTGTATGGACTGTTTTACATAAATCTGGGATTCCTTTTTGCATCTATTGCACAAACCAATTCCAGTTTTAACTCACAGTCTCAAACATTTTATATATTGCAAATCAACATATCAGTGACAGTCAATATTTTGAAGATTTTCATAAGTCAGGCCGAGGGTTTTCAAGAGCAAGCACATTATGTTTTTGACTCTCAGAGTTTTTTCTTAGTTGTTCTTGCCTGACCTTATCACTTTCTGATGCTTTGGTCAAAGGCACTGTTGTGATAGATTTCCTCACCATCAGAGACCGGCAAAGTGACTCACTACTCCCTCTAGTGGTCATAAATCTGCGGTCTGACAGTCAGTATAAATATATTCAGTTCATGTCTTCATCATCCAACGCATTGACATCTTTGGCGTAACTTCAGGACTCTTGATACTGAACACTGTAATCATACGTTAAGGTAGGATCGAAGATTTCAAAGAAGAAACACCATAGGGCCAGATCTACTAAAGGTTTGCATGTATACAAATGTGTGAAAACTCATTGCACATGCAAAAAAATATACAAACTGATTTACTAACAGTGTGCACTAAGGGTTGTGTCTTTCAGAGTTGCAAAATAGCACGTCTGCATCCAGTTAGTACGTTTGCCACTATAAATATGCAATATGGGGTGTTTACAGCAATTGTGCGTATGGTGGGAGGAGAAAATGAAAATATATTAATTTAGCACATGCAAAATGATTTATCAAACCCAAAAGCAATTTTCCTGATAGAAACTGTGTCTACATTTAACACGTCTCAAAGGGAGGGGCAAACGGTTTGGATGTGGGACACATGGCTGTGGTTATCGTCTAAGAAGGAGACATCGAAATGATGAAACAAGACCCTCGTGTGAACATTTTTGGAAAGACAGAAGAAAAAACAATTGAGACGTATGCAACAATTAGCATTTGGACAATGCAAATGTTTGCATACAACGCTTTTCTGAATCACAACTCACCAAGATGAGCCATATATTTCAACACAGACATTCTAACAGTCTTTCTCATTCATTCTCAGAGTGCAAAAGACCGAGAAACTAATGTGTGATTCCATTCGCTGTTCGGAAGGCGGGACTAACAAATGAGAAGGTCATAATCACCCAGCGGGATCATGAAAACAGGAAAATAAAGTTAGACAGAAAGGATCACAGTTCCTCTTTTCAAAATAAACATTTTTCAAAATAAAATGGTGCAAATGCATTAAAATAAATAAAAGGAGAGAAATGAGGTCTTTTCTCTACTGGGTTACAAATGCCATTTTCAAACTTCCAGATAAAGTAGGGGATGATTTGGTGCCAGTCACAAGGAGGAGTCATGCAATACCTTCTATGACAAAACTCCTCGCAACGTTCCATTTCCTTGCGTCTGGATCATTCCAGTCACTGTTGCCATTAGTGCTGCCAGATCCCAGAGCAGTTTTTCCAGCGTATTGTCTCCATGACAACAACCAGTAATGCACACAAAATCCTCATTTAAATAGGGCGGTCTCCAAGACTTTGCACCTGTTGTCATTTGCACAAGCAATCTTAGTAAATCATCCACAAACAGCAATTCAATCCCAAACACAAAATTCTAGATTGTGCATGCAAATTAGTACACGCAAATTGGGATCTTAGTAGATCTAGTCCAAAGTTCCATTAAATAGTATCGTGTCACAGTTCTACAGTATCTGAAAATGTATTGTGTTTATTATGGAAAATACAGCTCATGCTTGGTTATGAAAGAAAAATACAGATTATCATGTGATGTTTGTTTTACAGAACCTGTCTGTATGATTAGCAGTGAAGAGCTTGAATGAAACCATTTTTAAATAACACAAACATTTCACCAGTTGTTCACATCCATTTTCCACCTGGTTTCCGGACCAGATATGTGATCATGTGACCGTGCACAGAGCATGCACTGCAGTGTCTAAACAGAACCTGATCATCTCATTATTGTAGGTGTGGAGAACGGCAGGAAATAGATTGCCTCACTGATGCCTAAATGTGTCAGATGTTTTCATTTAAATATTGTAGTTATTGAAAGTAACATCCTGATTGCAGCTGAAGTTACAGAAACTGGGAACAACTGCACTCAATGCAAATAAACTGCACAGTTTCACTGTAACCCTGGTGTATTCAGGGTAAAACAAGCACGTGTTTATTTATGTATCAGCTAAGACGTCCTTGAAAACACATATACACATGTCTCATATGTACACATACACACAGATGCAGTGAACCCTCTCAGCCTGAGCCAAGGAATAGTGGCCTAAGGAGACAGAGCATTAATCCTGCAAACAAACTGTGTATGTCACTTACCAGCCCACAGTGCACGCACACACACACAAATATCTCAGAATGTGTATTTCACTGTTTCAGGCTTGGATAATTTCACTGAGCCTTAGGCTAAGAAGGCACTGCTGACCAAGACCAAGGTTGTCACTGCTCTGTGTGTGTGTGTGTGTCTGTGTGTGAGAGCATTGTTAATGTAATAGTATTGTGACAGCAGCTCTCCCTTTGATTTGTGTGCATGTGCGTCACTTTGTAATTTGTTTGCATGAATGTGTTTGAGGGAGTGCAGTGAAAGTAGCCGTCTCTGCTAAAACGCACGTGCATATTGTCTGCAGGCATTTTTTTTCTGTATTTGTGGGGTCCAAAAACTTGGATTCTACTGTATTTGTGGGGTCTTACTTCTCCGGTGGGAACTAAAACGCTGGACCCCCGTGACGTTACAATGTGGCATTAAGGTTATAATTAAGTAAGACAGTCGGATGAGATGTTCAGGTTAGGGTGAGTGGTTAACCTCAACTATCATGATGCAACGTCCTCATGAAGATACAGAGGATACATGTTTGTGTGTGTATGTGTGCGCGTGTGTGTGTGCGTGTGTGTGTGTGTGGTGGCAGGTTATAACTGGGACAGCAGCCTTAATCCCCTTGAAGACTGATGACCCAGGCTTTACACAAACTGTTTGTGTTCCCAACCAGCTAACACACACAAACACACACATATATATGCACTAACACACAGCTACCCCTTGTTTTCTCTGTGTTTGAAGCTTCAGTTTACAGCCTTTGTCAGGGAGAAATATTGTTTTAGGAATAATTGGGGCTTTGGGACAGCATTGTATTGTTAGTTAATTGTCACCCACAGAAATGAATATCCCAGTGTTTATGAATAACACTGTGTGTGTGTGTGTGTGTGTGTGTGTGTGTGCGTGTGTGTTTGTGCTTATGTGCACACGCATTAGATAGTGAAGGTCCAGAAGTTCAGACAACAATAGTATGACCATCAAACAGGAATCTAAGGGTCCACAAACAATGGATTGTTCCCACGAAGGGAATTGTGCATCATCATAAGGGCCTATTCACAGAATATTTTTGCTAATGATACACTGATGCTAACACACCCATAAAGTTTTGTACCCAAGTGCAATGTCCCTTTGTTTTGTTTTGGAGTTTCTACTCTTTTCACATGTCGCTTTGCATTTCAGCCACTGTCCACTACAAAAATTCCCAAAACTGAAAAAAAAACTTTAACTATGGGTCTCTAATGAGCATAGATGCACACACTTGTGAACACACACACACACACACGCACACACACACACACACACACACACGCCCACACACACACGTACACCATTCTTTACAATCATTAACCAGCTTCAGATTTCTGTACTATTTTGCATATATTTTGAGTAACACAATCTACTATATATATCACTGAATAGATCTGGGATTTCAGAGAAACATATGCTTCAGGTCAGCTCAGATCTGATGATCATATGTGTTGTGGGATGTACATCTGTTATACTCCAGGATTAGATTATAAGGTCATTAGTAAGGCAGTCTGATCTCCACTTCAGAGCACTTTTTTATATTCAGCTACTTAAAACTTGGAGATAACATGCACACTGACTTAACCCCTCCAATATCTAACTTAAAGGAGTGATATTTTGCTTGTTTTTAAATGGAATTATGCATTTTAAAACATTTCCCTGTGGTCTACATAAACTGTAAATGCTCTGCTTGGGTCTG
>JAPQRP010000017.1:13210817-13220833 GCA_037367295.1 Apogon hyalosoma | reverse complement strand
TTTAGGTAATCGGCTCAAAGTTTGGACATATTTTCAGTTTTTACTACAACCACTGCTGCTGACAAACAATTATGTCGAAGTCAGAGAAATGATCATCGGAAGTCTTGACCTTATATGTGCAAATGTTGTGACGTAACTAAGACAGATGTAAGAAAGACAGAGATACAGACAAAGAGAGTGAGTCAGGTGTTAATTGTACCAGCCAATTTATGCGCAACAAGTTGAGCAGGTCTTTAATGAATTAGACACTTTTTGTAACAAGGCTTATTTGCATTGAAAATGGCAATTTTACACTAACTGTATAAATACTCCTTCAATTAAATCTTCTCAAATGACAGTCAGTTTGTTGTGAATTTAAATTGTCCACTCAGAATTTTATGTGCAGTTGAAAAGGCAAATAAAAACAACTCAATGGAAATGCACTTACAGCTAATCAGGCATTACAGAAAACTAAAGTAAAACATGACCTGAGTATTTGGGTATCTTATGGCGGAGTTCTGCTTTTGTTTCTCTTTTTTTAAGATGTGTCCACCTAGCATCTAAAATGTTATATCCTTGAATGTTAGAATGTCACAGATGTTCACTTTTACTCAAGGTCTAACTATATACATATATAAGAAGTTTAATGCTTTCTTTGGCACAGGAAATCAAAAACATCAAGAATGAATATCCAAATCTCAAATACAACAGTAACAACAGTGCCGGGATTTATGATCAAATCTACTGTATGACTCCTAAAAAGGCCACATACCAGCAATTGATTGCACATGCAGGACTCAAAGTAAGCACCAGCCATTAATCCGTCAACTACAACAGATGAATCACATGAAGCCCAGTAAAATGTGTACAGTAAACATATGCATCAAATGATAAAAGCTATTAAACGAAGTGGGAGACTGCTACCGACATGTTTATCTGCAGAATTCCGCATCTCATTTACAGTCACAAGACACCCACGTACCGTCAACACTGAGGTCAAACACCTTCAACAACCATCCCCGTGCTGTCAATAAAACTGCCTCAGGTGTAAAATTTTAACATCGAATCAATTTGAAATGTGCAGATGTTTAACAGCTCATACAACTCTGATCAACACAACAGACCCAGATGACGTTGAATGATAGCGTCTCACAGCTGTACGTCTAGATGTGTGCACCGCTGTCCATCAGTCTGTCCACATTATGTTACAGTTTTTACAAAATGTCACAACATTTGGCAGAAAACAAATAGATGTAAGAATGAAGTGAATTTTTTTTTTGGTCACCAAAGATCAAAGTTCAAGGCCACTGTGTCCTCATGTCTTTCCTTTGTTTATTCGCATGATATTTAAGGATTTATTCTTACATTTCTTCAATTCTGGTACAAATCAAAGACTCAAAAATGAACTGAAGTGTTTTTGGTCATTTCATCCTTTTTTTAATCTTGTTTTCTCCTTGTTTATTAGTGACTTCATCCAGTGATTAAAGGCCCTTATCTGTTTGACAAAAGAATGAATTTACTAGGTTTCAGTTGTGGTGATCTCATAAAACATATTTTTGGCCACAGCTTCTAATAATTGAGAAAATACATGCACACATTATGATGTATGGATAGTGGATGCATGCTTTTGCTTATGGTCCTTGTCAGAAAAAAACAAAAAATCTTATTGTGGAGATTAGTTGTAGCTTAGTTTTCCCATTGCCTTGGCCTACTAACCCCCAGTGACACACTTGGATTCAGGTAAATTCTATATATATCTCAGCTTCTCTCTCCGCTTGAGGCTTGGATGCTTATTTTTCATGTTTAGTTTCTAGGTGGCATCGCAGCTTCAGGGCCTCCTTTGTGAGGACCTGTGAGGATACCTCACAGACAGTCCAGGGACTGTGTGCTGGTCCCAGTGATAAATTCCAAGGAGAACACTTTCTACATGTCCTTCTTTTTACTTTCACAGATTAATTCTGATCTTCGGACGATTCTCTTGTTGAGGTTGAGCCTATAGTAACAGCTTTCCTTTGGTCATTTTGTAGCCTCTGCTCCATTTTAAGTCTTTGCACACCACTGATGAGGTAGTCTTTCAATTACAATTCCTCACCAACAACTGCATTAATGTGAAGCATTGTCTTCTCTATAATGTAAATATCTAACTTGATATATTTCATTGCAAACTTTATGACAAAGGCCTTTACAGTCAACACTTTGAAGTAATTTCTGTGGTTCTTAAGATCACGGTTTGTTTACGGTTTGTTTACATTAATATAACAGATGGAGAGTGATTGCATACTGGTGATCACAGTACATCTGGAGATTAACCAATTGAAAAAAAAAAAAAAAGAAAGAAAAAAACGCAATGCAACCATCCTCTGGACTGAAAGGTATTACATGTGCTTTATGTTAAAAATCATGCTGTCATGAGGAAACAGCTCAGAGATCAGGATTAGGAATAAATATCTCATTGTTTATATAAACATTCTATCCGATTATGGGTAAATCTAAGACATATAATCCAGTTTGAAACAAAACACAAAACAAAACAGGAAAGTGTTTGCATTTGATGTGTAAAATGAAATACTTTGTGATATGAGTGTGGAATGAATTTGTCCTTTTCCAGCTTCAGTTGAAGGGCAGCGCTGTATGTGTGTAGGTGTGTGTGTGTGGGTGTGTGTGTGTGTGTGTTTGTGTGTGTATAATCAAGCTATTGGACAATGTAAAATACTGCAGTCATTTGCTCAGATTGCATCATCTGAGCCTATCCACATGAGATCATGAAAAATGAAATGTTCTCAGAGGATTACCTTTAGTTTTATATCATAAATTAAACATCAATAAATGCCATGTAGTGGGTACTTCTCCTCAAAGCTCTGTAATCTTATAATAAAGAATAAGTAGTATGCAGCCCCAGAGGGGAATGCACTGAAGCCACGGCCTCATCTACCACCTATACTTCAAGGCAATGGAGCCATTAACCTTTACCATGTTAGCACCTCCCTGTTTTTACCTACATGTGGGATATCATGTGCACATGTATCCTCCTACACTGACGTCAAACACCACAGAGAGCAGTTTAAAGCCATCATTACACCAACATAGCAGTAAAAAAAAAACTGATAGATGGCTGACAACAGTCACCTTTAATGTGTTTTACCACAGCAGCCAATAATGTGGCCCAAGTTAATGACACATCCCACCCACCTTCTGCCTGATATCAGCTTAGCATGCACACACACAGACGCCCTTCAGCACAGCTTATATTGTCTGTAATGTGGTGGCATTAAGCCAGTAGCATGTCAATCTGTAGACATGGAGATAAAGTGGAGATTTAAAGGGTTATACTGAAATTCCCCTCACATTGACAAGAAAGAATAGTGAGAAATAGTTAACTAATGGAATCTGGTGTGTCTAGCTATTGCAAGTGCATTGTTCTGTATGGGCAATAAATTAGATATTCATCTGAAATTATTCATTCAGGTGCGTTGAATTATTGAACTATATTCAATAAGTTGGTGCACTTTAGAGAGCGTGTGATGAACCATGTCCTCCTAGTCTAATGTACTTGTAGCATATACAGGGTGTTAGACTAGGTGTTAGTGTTTCACCGTCCTTCACTAATTACTCTATGAAAAAAAAATAATAGAATGCACTTTACTTTACAAGATTAATCACTAACCAAGCTGCGTACATGAAATTAAATAATGATTCTGCTCTCGAGTCATTTGATCTTGTATACCCCTGCCTAGCTAAATGTAACAGAGCAGAAAAACAGGTGAATCAACGCAGAAATAATGGTAGCACAGAAGGAAAAAGCATTACAATTACTATTCTCCATATTTGCCTGTTTTAATATCATTTTTCCTTTGTGAGCAGTTGTATATGATTGGAACACACTGGTTTTTAGGATAAGAGTGGTTTTTTTTAGCCCATGTGCTCAACATATTGTGCTCATTCATCATGTACTTATGGGATTTTAGCATATATCAGTAAAGGGTGCACTCTGCCGCTAACTGTGGTTGAGATTTTTTGATATATGTGCTGTATTCATGTATTTTTAACTCTACTTTTTTGTGTTTCTATGTAAAGGCACATCATGTCAGCAAAGCCCTAAAGCATTTGACTGCTGATCTTTTCTTGCTTTTAGATATTTTATGTAATGTTGATTTTAGATCAAGAACTTGTGTGCGATTCCATGGATACAGCATTTTTTATCAATAAGGGTGGTTTAATTATGTGTCCAATTCCATTTCACAATTAATATTAATATTTTGTCTTCATTAAGCGCCTGTCAGTCACATAAAGGGTAACCCTGTGTTGCATTGCAGACTATTCTGCTAGCTATGGAGAAACGTCAACATTTCTTTTACATTCTCCAAACCTCAGTTAATGCTGTTAAACATATTTTGAAGGTGAACAAAGCTTAAGGTTTATGCTGATCTTAAAAGCAAAAGATAATGGTAGCAAAAACTCTTACATTTCCACTCTCTAGGTTCCAGTATTGCACAGATATTCACCAAATAGAAATAGTGTGATATTTGGAGAAATAGCCAGCTTTCATTCAAGTAGCCTACAAATAATTATGAAGAGTAATACATCTAAATTCCCTACCCTTATAGAATAACCTGATATGATTTATACGCATGACCCTGCCTCTGTTCTTAAGCCTTTGGATGCTGTTTATGATTCTGCTCTCAGGTTTATTACCGGTCATGTTTATAACACTCATGATTGCATCCTGTATAAAACCTTGTGTGGCCTTTTCCATCGAAGAGACGTGATAGGCATATGTATTTATTTATCTCCAAGGCTGAGAAGCTGTCATGTTACATTACATCTTTGAGAGACTTTTTTCATGCTCCAGCTTTCTGAAACTTTTTAGAAACCGCTGTAAACAAAAGATGAAAGTGAATGACACACATTAATCATTAAATAATTTTAATCCATTTCCTGTTATCTATATAATATTGCATAGAGGCACTAGTCACTTTTCCACTGGACATCTGCGCAAAACTTTACCAATATTAACTAGATGTCGAAAAAACAGAAGTGTGTGACGTCAGTTTTTTCCATTGGATCATAAATGCAATGATTTGTTTATTTATTATCACAAGATGACATGAGAAGTCATTCCATGAACATGGCAAGGAACGTAAATATTGTTTTGATTTACAGATATATTCATTATTATTATATATTACCCCTCTATTCCGTACTAAATTAAAAAATGATTTGGTTTCCTGGTGTGTCCGCACATACTGCGCCATGTTTCTTTTAAAACTCTTTTTCTTCACTTGTTGTAACATCCGTCAACATCCTTTTTTTTATTATTCATGTGACTAATTGTGAGAATTATGAAATTGTCATTCTTCCAGTAGGTACATTTTTTAGCGCAAGTTATATCGCAATTTGAAGGTCAGTGGAAAAGCGACTTCTCATGTTTGACATCTGATTGTTCTCTACGTGAAATTAATAGTTTATCAAAGATTGCACTGATTGTCTTTTACAGGAAAAAAAAATTACTAAAGAATCACCGTAACTTTTAACACAGATAGTTTCCCCATTGTTCTGTGCTTGACTGACCATCACAAATTCACCAGTGTGACCTTGAAAAAAATCATTTGCACATTAAAAACCTGTTACACATTGCTTCAGAAACCCACTGTCAGTATATACATGTTGGCCCAGAGCTACAACAGCAGAGGAGATAACATCAACATACAGCTAACAAGATAACAAGATACGATGTATTCACACTCATACATTATTTATAGCATCAGTGCTGTGCCAAAAAAACAGTCTCTCCACAAAGTGAACACCAGTGGTCCTTTCATTCCTCCCTCCATCCATCACTTTCAGCAGAGGCAAAGATTGACGATCTCTAATCTGAGCTCATAAACACTGCAGGAAATCAGAGCCAATCACTTCAACCCCTGTCACTCTCCTGTTGTCTCTAGTTACAGGTTTATGTGCAGGTGTAAATTCCACATTATAACAGACATGTATCTCATTTTCACTGTCTTCTCCAGCTCATCTCTATTTGTATTTTTAGCACCGAACCCATCCTTCTTTTTTTTTTTTTACAAAGATTAACAGGGTGATATATTATAACTAGGCCAAAGGTGCATCAATTTTAAGCAATGACAGATTCTTATTATTTCATCATATTCCTTTGAAGAATTCTAGAAACTAAAAAATAAAATTGTTCGTAAGATCATAAAAATATTGTTCGTGTCAGTGAAAGATGAAAGATTTTTAGTTTACTTGTATTTAATGATTATACTTGATCATAATAAGCATTGGCAATGTATTTTACCTCTTCCTTTACTCTTGCTTGGACTCCCCTCCTTTAGATGCTTTTGTCTTGCCTCTGAAACTGCCAATTGCCCTTTGACCTCAGATTAATTTTATTGGCTGACACCACAGCCAGTAAGCTGGTGGCTAATGAGATCACCTCTGCCTGCGCTAAACATAATTGACAACAAAAAAACTGGTTTTCTGCCTTGTGGGAATAGTCACACACATGCAAACACACACAAGGTGAACACTACGTTTATACTCAACAAACACACACACACTGCACGTCAGCATCTGGTCAGTGAAGCAAAACCTCCCTGGATCGCACAAATGTTGGGCCTCATCAGGCTAAAACTGACTATAGATACACTTCACTGGGCGTATGTTTGCAACGCTCACTGAGCAAGACAACCTGAGGAGGTAAGAAAAAAGCATGTGCGCAGGAATGTTAGGGAAAAGAACAATCAGAGGTGTGGCTAAACAGCAAGACTGTGCTCAGATAAGTTGAAGTAGAATGTGCATCATAAAATAAATAAAAGGTGAATCATTCCTTCTCCTATTATTCTGGAATTTAACCGCTGAGACATTATTCCAGGTAAACGTGCTGCTGTGAATTTGCATCTGTTTCAGTGTGATAAAAGCTGCCGTGAGTATACGTTTCTCTTCCTTTTCTTCAGTGGTTTTGTTTTACTGTGTGTTTTAGGGTCAAAACAGGAGGAATAACAGAAAAAGACAAGGAGAGGAATTGAAATTTGACAGGTTGTTACTAAATAAGACACTCAGAATGTACATCAGTAAGAGATTTAGGATGCTGAACATGAACTGTGAACTGGAACACACTGAACAAACAAGTATTTGAATTTAGGCCCAGCAGTTATTGTTTTGGGGCTCTTTTTTTACTAAATCATTCCAGCTGCTTTTTGACACCTGGTTGAACTCCAAAAAGCAGTTACACGTTCACAATTCAGTAAAAACACTATAAAAAATAATAATAATAAAAAGGAAAATCACCACAGCACTGCAAACAACAGTAAGAACAAAAAACAACAAGGAAAATGCTGTAAAAAAAAAAAAAAAAAAGTCTTAATCATATTTTTATAACGAGTCTGTCTCACTCACTGCTCTGTGTTTTACCCCCCATTCCACAGGCAGCGGGGGTTGCACTGAGCATCAGATATCTATGGAAAGAACAAGGTCTATTCTATCAGCATGTTTAGACATTTTTCCTATTGAGTAAACAGTTGAATTTTTATGAATATTTCAATTAAATCATATATTTAGAACAAGCACCACAGACATGTCAGGGGTTAAAGGGTTAAAAGGGATCAAACTGAACTAACAGAGGTTGTATCTGCTGAAATACAATGCTTAGAATTGTGGGGGAAAATGAGTCTGATGCACTTAGCCAAGGTGTACGGAAACTTACAACCTCAGTCCATTTGCATCTTGCCTTTGGTGTTATGCATCACTTCAGCTAGAAGTGTTTCCCTGATGGCATTAGTCTCATTAGAGAGTCACACCTTGTATGTGTATGTACATACCTTACTTTGTGTCTGCACATGGTCACACCTCCATTTTGTTCCCTGCTTGATCAGCATTAGTGCCCATCAGGTGCCTGGAGGAAGGTCCCACTACTGAAACCAAACCTACACCAGCTGCTGCTGCTGCTGTGGCGACTCTCCGCTATTTATCGTGTATGTTGAGAAGGACACAAATACAAATGTAAAGCAGATGTCCTCAACACCGCACATTGTTGGTAAAGTATGTTTTGACAGAAGTCCAGACAGAAGTTCATCTTAATAATAATAATAATAATAATAATAATAATAGTAATGGATTAGATTTCTATAGCACTTTTCAAGGCTTTACATTATTGATCCATCATTAATTCGCTCTCACATTCACACTCTGGTGGTGGTAAACTACATCTGGGGCAGGCTGAGAGAAGCGTGGCTGCCATTCTGTGCCAAACGGCCCCTCCCACCACCACTGAACATTCATACGCATTCATACACCAGTGTGAGTGACACTGGAGGTAGGGTGGGTGAAGTGTCTTGCCCAAGGACACAACGGCACATAACTAGGACAGAGTGGGATTCGAACCGCCAATGGTTGGATGACCCACCCTACTTCCTGAGCCAAAGCTACAGCTGTTTTCTACTTAAACCAAATCGAATTTTAACCATGATATATTGTCACCACTTAAATGCAGCAGTTTTGGACATTTATGGACAAAGTACATTTTGCGTCACATGCGGTCTCAATTGTTGAAGCACTGGAGTTACCTGGAACTAATATGACTTTATAAAGACCAGTCTCACAAGTCACATGACTTACATGAACCCATGTAACTTTACAGTTTTAGAGTTGTTGTTTTTTTGTTTTTTTAAGAGATCCAAATCAAGGTCAGTCTGTGTGATTTGTTTATGTGACATTTCCGTATGATTCTGATAGTGGAGAGAACAGAAACAGAAAAGTCAGGCAAAAAAGAGAGGATGATGCACATAAAAGGCACCACTAAAGATCACAAACAGAAAAGGTTCTCACTTAATTGACAAATTGGGACTGATAAGATGAACATGGTTGCTTAGTTGGTTTGGTTTAGACTGTGTTTATCACATTACTAAGTTTTAACCTAAAAGTTCTGGCTGAGACACTGAACCCTTTAAGTGAGCAGACCGGTGCCTAGGAGAACACGAATGGTTCAACACTTATCTCAGCATGGGATCTCAGATGGGGAAGAGGGCCTGTTTTGTAACATACATTGTGGCTGTGATCCATTGTGTTTCTGAGCACTTCAGTACCTCACTGCTGTGGACTTGTGTGTGCTCCGGTGCTTATTATCCACTGTAGCTTGTGTTGCCTGCTGCGTGGTGATTGGCGGACTGTAAAATGCTTACTTAAAACCTGACACCCCGTTAATTGGCAGATGGTTGATTGGCTACCTTTAAGTATCTCCCACTAACTGTTGTGGCCCATCTGGAGACTAAAATTACTGGCAACACTAGCTTTGTGACAGCACTTCACTAAACCGCCCCCTGCTTTGCCTGCACGCCACCCCCTCCATTTCCATATGCATCATAATTCGAGTGGTTTACAGAATGTGAGCACTCAGCTACTCTTAAAGATGGGGCACAGCCCATACCCTCCGGTTACAGATTATTAAGACGCTTCTTGTTTTCTACCTGCGTACCTCCACATCTGTCTTTCTGTTTGTTAGGTAGGAGTCATCATCATGTGAAGACACTTCACTGAACGCTCTGACAATTAAAGGTGTCATTTAGTGAGAAGACCAAAGAAAAATAAACTACGTCTACACTTTGAAGCTGTGTTTTATTTATCCACGCACACTTACAATCTGCATTAACATTTCATTGATGCATTCTCTTGTCATATTTTAAACAGCCAGCAGACATACTTTAAAACTTATCAGAGTCAAAGCATGAGGCTGCACTGGCTGGAATCTGCAGGAGGAAAAACTGAGTTTTGCCGTTAACCTTTTCTGATGAGTGTTTTACAACAAGATGGGTTAACAGTTAAGCCAGTGTCTTTCAACCTTGGGGTCGGGACCCCACGAAATTTCTAGTAATTGATAAAAATAAAAACTTACTAGTAAAAAATATATGGCGAGTTGAGAGAGACAATCCCAATCCATAAAAGACATGACAAACTGAGAAGCTGAAACTGAAGCACTGTGGTACTGTTTATCTGTCAAATGTTCAAACCGAAGCACTGTGGTACTGTTTATCTGTCAA